>PVJO010008218.1:0-76623 GCA_004026905.1 Hystrix cristata | reverse complement strand
GAACACAGGTTTCCTACAAAACGCCACCATCCTGGTAGGTTTTGTCATGTTGAAAAATGGCGCAGTTTAGTCTGCATAATCTATATTCAAATAAAATATTTTGGTTGTCAAATTTAAAACAGAAACAACTGATAATGATTGTGAAGTAACATAAAATGCTGCATAATTTATAAATAAAAATATCTTAATATTATGCTCTAGAAACAAGAACATGAATCAGTGAGTCTGGCTGCCTAAGTGTTGCACATTTCTCTCTGTAATAGTTGCCTAGATTGGGACATCACTGATACAGTGTCACAGATAGAACAGGACAACAATGACACGGGAAGAAAACATAATCCAAAAGCTAGGCAGAGGACCTCTTTGATTGGTTTGTACAATAAGCTTATTTTTCTCTCCATTTGTATCAACATTGAATTTAAGGTAACTACTTTCCAGTTTTGTTAACTTTACTTTGTCTTGGGGAAGAATAGCAGAAAGTGATCCAGGCTAATTAAATGTAGTAAGGGCAACTGATGGATTAGCCTTTCATCCCATTAGCCCACATGCATAAACCAAAGTCATAAACATTTAGTAAGTTCTTTGTCATTTATTTTAATGCTTTTTAAATGTGCTAAGGAGAAAAAAATTTATGATGTGTTTCTACAGCATTGTGGTTATGAAGGTCCTATTCATCAATAACTAATTTCTTTTTATAATGGAATACCAGTTTATATACAAAGGATGCTTCCCATAATAAATGTGAGGAATTAATGTAGAAGTTTCTAATTATTGAATAATATAGGCAAGAATATTAGTAGTTACTGAAAAAAATTATATGTACTGACTGCAAAAAGCAATGTAAGATGGAAAAATATTTTAAGTATTCTAGAGGGAAATTTTTTAAATCACATGAATTCAAAATTTTAGTCAGAAAGAAAAGTGTTCTAAAGCTCTGTTTACCATTCACATATTAAAATCTAAATTCCAGTTGAAGCCACGCACAGTGACACACACTTGTAATTCTAGCACTTGGGAGGCCGAGAAAGGAGGATCCTAAGTTTGAGCCCAGACTTGGCAATTTAGTAAGAGACTGTCTCAAAATAAAAAATAAAAAGGGCTGGTGAAGTAGCTCAGTGCAAAGCCCTTGGGTTCAATCCCTAGTACCACAAATAAATTAATTAATTAAAATCTAAATTCCAGCCCAAAGAATTTCCCCTTACTCCGATAATAGGATTACTAGGTTACAGCTTTTGTGTAAAAATAACTGATTCTCTAGTATAGGTGCTGGGAAGTTTATCTTTAGTAAACATATCAAATAAAACATGTTTCCATAAGTGACCATTTATAGTCCAAAACAACCTGAATTTTCAGTATCACCAGTAATTTGTGAAAATCCGCACATTAACCTAGCATTCAAATAGTAAAAATGCTGTAATAGAAATAAAAATTAAAAATAATTTTGAGTAATTTACTCATTTTCCATGGTCACATTAGTTCAACATGGTTCTACCTAAGCTTCACTGAATCTAGTTTACGATAGTTTGTTCAATTTCTTTTAGCTAAAATATGGCTAAAACCCAAAATGTAACCACTTTTATGTAAAAGAAAAAGTTAACTCCAATATTAGTTTGTCTAGTATAGTCTGCTAGGTGAAGCCTCATTCTATGACACTTAAAATTCAGAAAGGAATTGCTAATTCAGATGAAAGTACAAAATTAAAACAAACACTAAAGCCTGGAGGCACACAAGAGTTGAGGAGTCCAAGTTGCATATAGAATCTGTCATTTGCACTCTCAACAGGGGCTCTTGTTTATTGGACCCCTCCTGAACCTGGGCTTTGGGATGTTGATTTAGCTCATGTATTTTGGGTACCTAACCTCAAAGTAGGTAGAAATGCCTATTTTTCATACCCACTTTTAACAGATGAGGAAACAGATACACACGGAGGTCATATTATTTGCCTCAAATCACACAAGTAAATAAGGTTTTAGATTTTTAGGTTTTAGTTGTCAGGACCAACTTCAAATCACAGTCCCCGCCAACACCACCGCATTACATGCATTCTTTAAACCCTCTAAGCTTTAGATACCCCATCTATCAGATGGGAATGAAATGAAGTTCATTCTCAGGTTGAGAATTACTTATCTGAAATGCTTGGACCACATGTGTTTCAGATTTCAGAGATTTTCTGGATTTGGGAATATTTGCATAGACTTTAGTAGTTGAGCATACTTAATCCAAAAAACTGAAAACTATGATGCTCCAACTTCTGATTTTAGAGCATTGTTTTGTTTTGGATTTTCAAATTAGGACTGTTCGATGTCTATATTAAAGAGTAACCCATGTATTAAAACACACCACCTTGCACATACTGTATGTTCAATAATTATAATTGCCTTTATTATATGATTATGTTATAATAATGGCAACCCAAAGATTTTTCCTCTTCTGTTTCGACCACAAGTCTCTGGTTTAAAACACTGCTTTGTGTTTGCTTCCTATGTGATGTATTTGGTTTTTGTTTTTTAAATTCACACTGGCAAACATAAGGCACGTGATCTTGGAAACACTAGAGAACATTAGCACTAAGCAAGAGGCCCAAAACATAAACACTGAAGTGTAGGAGGTTTCTCTAGCCATTGAAATTCATGACAGAGATCTCCTGCCATTTTACAAGCAAACAGAGGAACCACCAGTGATAATCTGCAGAATGTCTCCTTCCGGGTGGGATGTACTTCCCTTCTGGAGCTTCTGCAGATTACAAAGTGGAGCCATCTGTCAAAGGCTGGCTGGTAATCAACATACTTTCGTTATCAATCATTTAGGAGGGTCTTCTTTTAAGTCAATTTCAGCCTTTGTCTTGAATATTTTCTATGATACTTAAGCATGAATATAATCTATTTTGTGGGATTTTAAAAAGGAGTTTAAAAAGCAAGTTAAAATGCTGTCAATTGAACTACCCAGAGAGAACGTGTGGGAGGCAAATTGAAGTTTTGGTTAGCAGCTTTTGAATTCTGTCCTTTTCAACTTCACTGTTATTTTTCATAATTTCCTCTGACAATTGGCAAGCTTTAAAAGAATTTTTTAAAAATATATCTAGGGTGACAAGTTGCAATCCAACCTTAAAAAGTCCTGGTTTTCTTTTCTCTTTAGGTGGTTTTCCCTCTCTCCCTTCTAAGAAAATGTTTTGAATATTTCATCAAATGTGAGAGCAAATTCTATAAATATGAGTTTAAATATGTTGTTATGCAACTGTTACTGAACTTTTCTAATGGAGCAAGGTCCTTTGTGACAGGTTTTCACTATTACTCAGCTCCTTTGTGACTATGGTTTTATGGTTTTCACAAGCCTTCTGTCTCCAAAACCCCTCAACAGAAGAACTAGCTTCCCAAAGTCCTCAGTTCACAGGGTTTGGAAGCACAAAAAGCATCTCTCACTTGCCGGCAACTTGTAGCCTTCTAAATATCCTTCTGTAACCCCTTAATCTACTCTGATATTAACATTTCAGACATGGTATATTTTATTCTTGCAATTGGCTCTGTAGCTGGGCAAATTGCTTAACTTCTCTGGTCTATTATCTGTAATATGGTAATAATAACGCCTACTTTGTGGGTCATTGTGGAGATTGATCACACTGCCTCACAGAGTAAGCCAGTATTGTATGTAGCCTATTATTACAATTATTTGCCTTAAATATATCTGAGTACCCTACTTAACTAAATGAGGGAGGGATTGTTACAATAAATGATCAAGGGCTTGAATAAACCTGCTTCATGGGCCTCCAGATGAACTACCCTTTAGGCCGGAATGGTGAGGCTGCCCCAGAAGGACATCTTTTGTAATCAGACTTACAGGAAGTACTTCCGGGGAGTGCTGGTCACACTGACATCTGTCACTGGTGGTACAGCTTGGTGACGCTATGCTCACAGTGTGGATAGAAACTAGGATGTGAGTGTCAGCCCTGACACTTAGCCCTGTGACTGTAGCAATGACAATTATTCAAACTCAGTTTGTTTCTGTATTTGTAAAGTGTAGATGGATTGTAATAGTATCCACACATAGCCCGTTAGCCCCAATCCAGGTTGTGGTCACATAAATCAAAAGCCATGTGGATATACTTTGGTTCTTGGCAGTTGCACCCACCCTCTAAGAGTCAAGATACTTCTACCATTCCTTTTTTCTGTTTTGAATATCAAAGTGTTCCTATTTTGAGTCTGTGTAAATTATCCAGCAAGACAATCATTCTTTCTGGTATTTACTCACAAGTTTTAAAACATAAGCATCCAGTGGAAGGACTTGTATTATTAATAATAATAGCAAAGACTTACCAAGAACTTACTATGCCCATCATTTGCTCTGTATTGTCATTTAGTTTTGACATTAATCTTTAGAAGTATCATTCTCATTTAACAGAGAAGCAAACTGTTCAGAGAGGTAAACTTAGGCTTACAAAGCTAATAAGTGGTAGAGCCAGATACATTTGAACCTAAACGATTTTAACCCAACATTTGTATGATGATGTCCTTTCTTCAGAATCCTTCGCTCCTTAAAACGTATGTTAAATACATTATAGATGTAACTTACATCATGTAATGATGGGCCTCTGGAGAGCACTGGTTGCCTGCTATGCTTTGTAGTCACTGTCCCCACCCAGGGACACAGCTGAGGCAAGACCAAGTCTACTCTGCCATTCGAGTGTTCTGATTCTCTGAACTGGGCCAAGTCCAGGTCATTTCTCATATAACAGCTTTCCATGGGATTCTGCAGAGACAACAAGAGGGAATAGTTAAAGCCCTATAGTAATTCCAGAGTTTTCACCCCTGCTAGGGAGTGGGACTTTCTATTACACGAACATCCTAGTTAAATCAGAAGTGTTTGTGTATATATGGAACATTAGATACCATTTTTCAAAGAATCTGCATATAATTCCTAAAACTCAAGTTGGACATATTTTCTTTTGTTTTGATTTTTGTTTTTGTGACTGGAGACAGAACCCACTGTTTTCACGCTGAACTACACCCCAGCCATTTTTATGTATGTATGTATGTATATATGTATGTATTTATTTATATATATATCTATCTATTGGTGCTGAGGATCAAACTCAGGGCCTTGTGCTTGCAAGGCAAACACTCTAACCACTAAGCTAAATCCTCAGCCTATTTATTTATTTTGAGACAGGGTCTCACTGTGTTGCCCAGGCAAGACAGGAAATTGTGATACTCCTGCCTCAGCCACTAATGCATCACCACCTCTGGCTAGACATATTTCCCTCTTTCTTTGACCCTTCAAAAGTCTTGGATTATGGATGTAGGTCTTTATCAGGCATGTCAACCACAGCATCATAAACCACCAATGAAGACGAGAAGACAACATAAATGGGATTTGTTAGTTTACAGAGAGAATATTGTATTTGTCCATGCACTGAAAGAATACCCTAAATTTTTATGTCCATATTTTATCCCCCCTTAAACTAGCGTCCATGTGAGTACTTCAATAAGAAAAAAACAAGTAAATTTTCATGTATCTAAAATAGTTTAGATCAAGTTCACTTGTAAATGTGCTATTTTCTATTGTTTTCATGTTTGTGACCTTCCTACAGTTAGGTATATTGTACAACTATAGATTTAGAATATAGATTTAAGGAAAAGAATTGTGAACATAGAGATGTGAAAATGAAAAAGTCACTCAAATCTGTCCGAAAATAGCTTAGGAGTTCAAGGGAGCATTAGAGAAACATGATCTCCTTTCCTCTATCCTTTGCTAAGCCCAAAAAACCGTTCCTGGCTGTGGGAGCTTCTTCCTCACAACCTTATATGCTTCCTCTTCCTAGAGGTTAAACTTCAACTTGCTAGGAAATCTTAGGTCTGGCTTGTCACTTTCTCAGTCCCACCACCCCAGGCAAGTTTCTTGATGAAGCATCTTTATCCCGCAATGTGGACTGAGCTAGATGAGGGAGTCTGGCTTTAGAAAGAGTAGACAATACTGATCTTCAGGGGTGCTGGAATGTAGGGCAGCATTACTAAACAGGAAACAAATATCATTAGGTCTTCCATAACTCACATCTAATGACTATGCAAATACAAAAGGAATTCTTCATGTCAGTAAGTGTATATGTTTACTTTGGTTACTATATCAAAATCTGTTTCAATGAGCTGGCTATGTAGTTCATTGGTGAGATGATGGTCATCTCACAAATTAACAATATTAGAAGCAGCAATGATACAGAATTCTGAATGAAACTTCACTGCCCACTATCCTTTGGCAAAAGAGCACCTAATGGTGGCCTCTGCTGTATTCATTTCTGAGGTTAACAGGATTCTTAAAAGGTCTCTCCAAGATTATTTACTAAAAATGAATCCAGGCAACACTATAAAGGAATCTTGAAGATGTAATTAAGATTACAGATCTTAAAATAGGGAGATTATCCTGGATTATCTGGATGTGCCCAATCTAATCCTTTGCACCTTTGAAGCAGAGATATCTCTCTGGTTGCAATCAGACAGACTCAGCAGATGGCAAAGAAAGATGAGGCCGGAAGGAAAGGAGGTCGGAGGGACATGAAGTGAGATACACACCTGACCAGCCCTGAGGACTTTGCAGATGGAAAAGGAAGCCTGGAGACAGGGAATGTGAGCCTCTGGGGGCTGCGAAGAACACCCTTGTGGACAGCTAGCCAGAAAATGAGGATGTCTGTTCTACAGCTGAAAGGAAGAGTTTGTAATGGGCAGGAGGGATTCTTTCACAGGAACCTGGAGGAAGGAATGCAGCCCTGCTAGCACCTGATTTCAGTCTTGTGTGACCTGAAGCTGAGACTCGCAGACTGAAAGAAAATAAATGCATAGTGTTTTAAAATGCGGTGATAGTAGTCATTTGTCACAGTAGCACCAGGTAACTAATAGGATTCCCTAACTAATAAAAATATCCTAATCACCAATTTTCCAAGTCCTGTGCCTTATTTGGCTTTCATAAACAAGTTGTCTTTGACTTAATTATTCATCTTTTCACTCTGCTTCACTAGGAAGTAGAAATAGATTTAAAACGTCTGTATTTGTTCTGAATAGAAATCCATACTTATTATTGGATAAAGATGATTTTGAGTTGGGTGTGTGAAGTTTTTCTGTCATTTCTACACTGTTAGAGCAAAGTTTGCTCTTTTAATAAAGCAATCCATTTTGTGAGGCAAAGGTTTTTAAACCCTATTAAGTGGAGTTAGCTCACAGATTAAACCTAGCTTTTTATAGTAAAGAAACCCAGTTTTAGCAGTGGCCCAGTTTTTGAATATTGAGATACTCAAATTCCTTGTAAAAAAATTTCAAGAAAGAATACATTATCATTTTATAAAATCTTGTAGTGGAAACAGTAAATTTAGACAGAATACAAATCATGAGCCATGATAGACTCTAAGAAAGTCATGGTTTATTTTCTTCAGCCATTGGGAACCGTTTTTAACAAACATGATGACAAAATAATACTGCTTTGATATCTCTCAACCATAGTTCCCAAGTGCAGTTTGAAAGAGCTACACATACATATTTTGTGTTTGTGTGTACTGGACACTCAACCCAGAGTTTCATGCATGCTAGCACACCCTCTACCACGGAGCCACCTCCTAACCCTGCAGTAAAACTATTTTTTTTTTTTTTTTTTTTTTTGTGGTGCCGGGGATCGAACTCAGGCCCTTGTGCTTGCAAGGCAAGCGCTCTAATCACTGAGCTAAATCCCCAGCCCCAGTAAAACTATTTAACTCATGAATATTTACTGCCTTTGCAAAGGGGAGCAAGCAGAGAAATCAGAGCTGATGTGAGGGGAAAGATTAGGAAGACAGAGAAGGGTTCTGTGAAACTGGATGTGGCTTGAGGTCCCACTGTGCTTTATCTTTGTGATCAAATCAGTACCTATGAATAGGAAGTACCTGGGCTCTGATCCGCCCTCTGTGTGCTGATATGGTGTTGATACTAGATGCAGATCGTTCAGTAGGGGGTATGGCCTGGAGTTGAAACATTCTGCATTTCTGTTTACCACCAAACACAGTTTTAGTTTTCTGAATGGTTTTTAAAGATAATTCCATAGATGTATGTTTCACATCAAATCTTATTTTCTGAAATAGAGAAAAAGCAAGTTGATTCCAAAGAAATCAAATCAGTCTATCAGCTTTCAGTGGACCAAGACTAAAATCTGGATTCTATTCCTGGTTCTGTCAATGATCTTTGACAGAGCAAATGAACAACTCAGAGGTCTTAGGGATCCCAGCTCACACTTTCCTTGCACCATAACATGACAAGGTGCTTGAGGTAGGGATTTCCATGGCAGATACTTGGCTTCCAGGCCCAGACCCAGCTCTACCTCTTAGAGACCAAGTGTTTTTACATTATGTAACCTCTTCAAATTTCAGTTTCTTTACTTTTTCTTTTTTCGGGGGCAGGTGATGCTAGGGATTGAACTCAGGGCTGTGCACTTGCTAGGCAAGTGCTCTATCACTGAGCTAAATCCCCAAGCCCAGTTTCTTTATTTTTAAAATGGATGTGATTGTATGTATCTCATAAAGAATGAGTAATAATTAAATAACATGTTTCACACAGGGCTTCGCACATAGTAAACACTCACAAATATGAACTTGTTATTACTCTTACAACTATTAAATAATACTAGTGAGTGCCTTTTTGTAACACATGCACCATAGCTTTCTCAGACATTCCTAATTTCACATTATCTTCAGGTTTACATCATCAACACTAAGTGACTACCAGAAAACTGCTTTATCTAAACTATTAAAAAAATAAAAAGGTAAATCTTATCAGTAACCCATGTTCCACCTTCACAGATTTGTATTCCTAACATGTCCTAGCCTGCAAAACTGCTTCTCACTTATGGATTCAAAGAGCTCTGCTTTAGAACAAGAAAAGGCAAGAGAAAGAGACAGTGAGGATGTGAGACGGAAGCTGTTGGTACAGGGCAAAGCAGACACTCAGAGGGCAAACTGACCACATCTGTCCTCATCAACACCAGCTGGCCCGTTTCCAGTGCTTAGAAACCACTTTTGTCTGTTCGGTTTATTAATTGGGCTTCTGTCACCTACAGAGTCTACCTCTGCCAATTCAGAGCCAGGGTTGAGCCCTGTAATCTTGATGCTCCTACTAGGAGGAAGCTTCCTAAATACCAACAGCAGCCCCGACCAGGAAGGCTGGAAGACATCTCTGCAAAATGATGGGCTAGCACAGACTTCCAGAACACTAAGTATTATGCATTCTGGGTAAGTCACTTAAGAGGCCTTTCAGGTAACCAATTTAAATGGAAATATACAAAAATGGAGTTACTGTATCTGTATTTGTCACCAGTGGATATCATCTCACCCATATTTTGGCAGAGCGATGCACTGAATAAAAAGCAAGATTTATTTCTTTGTCCCCTATTCTATGACAAAAAGCAAGATGTAAATATGGTTACATGAGCCGCTGAGCCACAGTACATGGGCTTTGACTCCGGCTCTGTGCGAACTTTATCTAGTCATTTAAATTGCTTTGAGTCTTGGGTTTGCATATCTCTAAAATAATGTGTATGTATAAGATAAATACATGTGTACATAGAATGATAATGAATTAAATGAGATATCATATGAGAAAGTACCTGGCTTTAGTATGTGCTTCATCAATTTTCATGTCCTGGTTTATGTCCCACCCTGATCTCTGCCAACTCTTGATTATTCATTAATTAATTATATTGGTCAAAGTTTACACAAATCTTTTCTCACCCCCCTACTCCTCTGTCTCCCTCTTTCTCTTTTTGAGTTTCCACAGTTGCTAGGCATTTTGTTCACAATCACCCCTGACCGGAAGGGGAATCAAAGTAGGGATTTAGCAAGGATTTTTACAGAATATTATGAAACAAAATTATTGGTACTGGGCTTAAATAAAATTTTTAATTTCATCTCTCTAGATTTCCTGGAATCATGTAAAAAAACCCATCTAAGTTTACATAAGCAATATGCATCTACATTTACATTAGCAAAATAAGGACCAATATTGTTTTTCCCAGACTCACTTGGATTAAAAATAGGAGAAAGTCTGACAGCATTTCAAAAGTAGTATCATTTTGGGTTAACTATGGTAATGCCATTTCAGGATAATGATTATTCTTCAGAAATATTTTCACGAAACCTTAATTTCTTTAATTCAATTTTTCCTAAAACATTGTAATAACAAAATTTTTCTTCTATTTCCATGGCCTTGAAAGTTATTCGAATAACATTTTAGTTTACAGGAGATGATGAAATGGCTTCTGTCCAAGAGAGAGATTATTCTAGTTAATTATTAGCATTAAAATTCCAATTTAATGTTGAACACACTGACAGACGCTGCCTACGCTATGGATCACTGCATTTGCAAAAGACAATCTCCTACCAGTCAGGTATGAAATGATGCTGCAGGCTGAATGAGCTAATGGCACCATGTGTGCCCTGGGCCAGTGCTCAGAACTCTCAGCACAGAATGAGGTCCACAGAGGTTGCCTGGAGTAAGTCTAGGTGTAGAACTTTAGAAAATTAAGTTCATTTACTCTTTGCAAATGGTGTCTACAAAGAGCACTTATGGAACAAAATATTATAAAGGGTACTCTGGGGGATTCAAAAGAAAGAGAAGAACTCTAGCCCTAAGCCAGTCAGAAATATGAATCAAGAGAACAGGTTTAGGGAGCGACAGAGCAGCATGCCCAGGTTAAAGCAGCCCTCTGCGTTTAGAAGAATAAGAGCACTCCAGGGGAGAGACGGGAACAGAAAGCAGAGAAGGCCATCAGGAAAGTCTTCAAAGTTTGAGTTAAAAAGCTCTATCATTGCAGAGACAGTAGTAGCCATATGCTCTGTCTAAATGCTTGGGTCAGGAACCTGCAACTTGTGAGGAGGAAGAAGGAAGAAAGTAACTATCTGTCGTAGAAGGTCCATCTGAGTTGAGTACCAAACAGTGCTTCCTTAAATATTTGAGGAAATTTTCTACACCTTGATTGTGAGGCTAGTTGTGCAGCCATGTGCATTTATCAGTCTCCTAGAAAAATAATCATGAAATGAGTGCTATTTTGTAAATTTAAATAATATCTCATTAAACAGAGTTTTTAATAGATGAATAAAAAATTTTAAAACTAAAGAAGCAGCTGGGCATGCTGGTGCATGCCTGTAGTACCAGCACTTTGAGAGGCTGAAGCAGGAGAGTTGCAAGGCTGAGCCCAGCTCAGGCAAGTTAACAAGGCCATCTCAAAATAAAAACTTTTTAAAGGGCTGCAGATGTAGCTCAGTGCAAAGGCCCTGGGTTCAATTTTCAGTACTGAAAAAAATATTAAAGAAGCTAAATCAATGCAAAATGAATTTCTTCAAGGTTTTCCTTTCCTTTTATTGGCTATTGAATTTGAAATCTATTAGAGGGTTACTAGAGAATATCTATGCAATGGTATGTTTTAGAAATAAAGACGCTCACTAAAATCATACCTTTGGAATTGGATACAATTTGATTTAACTGTGTATACATTTTATGACCCACAGACTGCTAAGTTTAGAACAGGGCATTTTTTTAGTCTCACTTTCTGATTAAACAGGACGATGTTTTCATGCACATACCCCAGTAACATATTTAAATCTTAAACCCTTACTTGTAAGTTAATAAAAAAATTCACAGAATCCAAACAAGCCTTTCCTAATACACACTGTCATGAGGTTGAGGTTGTAGGTCTTTGATCACCAGATCAGCACGGTTAAAGGTAAAGCAAGATGGAGCAGGCTAGGCTAGAGTGGGCCAACATTTCCACTGCAACAACCACAAGGAAAACATATTGTAAACATCATTTCAAAGAATCAGAGATCTCTGGAAATAGTAAGGTTTACATAAATTCAAAACTCCAGGTTCAGACAGGTGCAGTGGTTCGCACCTGTAATCCCAGCACTCTGAGAGAGAGAGGCAGGAGAATTGCAAGTTTAAGCCTGGCCTGAGCAATTTAATGACTCAGTGAGACCCTCCCTTAAAATAAAAAATTTGAAAAGACCTAGGGATTTAGTTCAGTAACAAAGCCCTGGGTTCAATCCCTAGTACTAGGGGAAAAAAAAAATCCAGGGTGGTAGATACTTCACAGGTGAGATGCCCATATCTATCATCCCCTTTCCATGGGGTACTTGGCAAGAGATAAGCCCACTGCTGAGAGGACAATGACTGGTTGGTTGGCCCAAGAGTAAGACTGAAAGACCTCTTGGTATTCACACACATCTGGAATACTAAAAACTGAGAGGAGACCCACATCTAAGTCTGATTTCTACCACTAACCATTTGCTGTATTCTGACATAGCTAGAGAGATTGGAGATTTGGGGATACTGGGTTAGAAATGCAACATGTATCAGTTAGCATTGCGTGACTGGGACACAATACCTGACACTCATAACTTAAAGGAGAGAGTGAATTTAGCTCATGTCTTCAGAGAATTCAGTCCATGACTGGCCAGCTCTGAAGCAGAAATATGGTGGAAGGGTAGAGTGGAATACAACTGCTTCGTTCATGGAGGCAGGGAAGCAGAGCAGGGGAACAGTGTCAGAGAGGAAGAGGCAAAGGACCAGATATGGTATGCAAGTGACCCTTTTGTGACCCACACAGACACACTCAGAGGTGTGTTTTACTAACTGCCTAGGCAGCTCTCAAGCCAATCAAGTTGACAATTCAGTTTATCTGTCACACCAAATGGATTCTCTACAGATATTTGTTACTTAGAATATAAAAACTGAAGAGGACCAAATCTAGTGATTATTGAATCTGTATAATAAGTATGTAAGTTAATTATTCTATTCCCTACATTTTTATACATGTATGTACAGTTTCATAACAAAGTTTTAAAAGTGATATCAGTTATTCACTTCCAGTATGAATAGATTACAGCCCAGAGAGTGGAAAGATAATAGATGCAAAGTCATAAGAGGTTCAAGGTCAAGATCTAGCATCTTAGAAAAGTGTGACTCTCAGCAGGAATCTCACCCTCCTTTTCTGCACAGTAGAGATAAATAGTCCTTGGTCCATCTTAAGTCACTGGGTTATTATAATTTTCAAATGAGGTCATGTATTTCAAGGACAGACTGTTACAAAAGCTTTGCAGACTATGTCACTGTGATGATTGAAGCAGAACCACCACCAGCCACATGGAGTCGTTGTGTAGAAGAGAGAAAGAGACTGTCTCCGCGTGGATGGATATATAAAAGGAGAATGCACACAGCGCCAGAGTGTGCCAGCTGGCAGGATTGGGGATGCAGGTGAAGAAGAAGCAGTGTATCATGGGTAAAACACAGCTGGGTCTTTGCTCACACCTGTTGCTGGGGTCAGTCTTCAAGTTCTTTCTCTGTGGTGCTAGATATAATCCAGTCATAGGGGCAGTGGTCTGTAAAGAGGGAAAAGAATAGATTAGGTCTTCTGGCTAACCCTGACCAGAAGGAGTTAAAACTTTGTTGAAGAAATTCCCCTGGGAAATAGGTCAAGGATGGGGGTAGAGAGAAGATAAAGAAAGGGACCAAATGGCCTTGGGACTTGGACCAAGAGACCAGAGAGAGAAAAGGCTGACAAGCAGAGTAGAGAGAGAACCAAGTACACAAAGCCAAGCTGAGATAGCCACCTCCTCCACCTCCAATAAAATACAGGGGAGACCCAAGGGCAGGGGTCTGACTAACTCTGGGAAAAGCTCTCATGCAAGTGTGTACTCACCCCTATGCACTAACATAAATATGAGTCTACCAAAAAATGTATACATCAGGAAAGGAAAAACTTGTAGAAATATTTTAATACTAAATTTATTGAGACATTGTGAGATAAACACAAGTTACCTTTGGCCCAGCATTTATAAGAGATGCTCACTGTGGTGGCCATTAGCTTCCAGACATTTGTTAGTACAGCAGACTGCTGAAGTGTGCATACATTTTTTGGCAGACTCTATATATACATATGTGTTCACTCTAGGGTCACTATTTTATCCACTCTAGAGCCATTATATTCATCATGTAATTAGAGAATACATTAGACATCCACATACCCCCTTACTAACTCTAAACTAGCCATGACTAAGGCACCCTTTCTCAACTCACCACCCAACCAAAGATAAGGCTCTGAAAAGTAGGTGAATGACAAGTCAACAAACCAAAAGAAGCTGCATATGGACCACTGGAAGAGAGGACACAGACAGTGGTGCCTGGAAGCCAATCAAGTTATGGCAAATTTCAGGTCAAGGGAGGGGATCTTTGACCCCCTATAAAAGCAGTCAGGAACAAAGAGCCCACAGGTCCTCCATCTTTCCAGAGCCCCCTACCCTGGTTCTTATCAGGGTAGCTTTGTATCTTTTCCTTTATCTTCCTTTCCAATAAAGTTTTCCTTTCCTTAAACTTTGTATCTTTAATGCTTTATTGGTACTGAAGTTCATGCATCCGGGAACTGCTCCCCACAGTGGTGCTCATCCCCTGGATGCAACATTTTTGGTTCCCTGACCCACAATCAGACGCAATAGTCTTTTCCTTCCAACTAGGGGAAGTAGCCTATCTGGGTGAAAAAGAGTTTGAGTAGAGTAGAAGAGATGAGGAGAAGAAAGAGGAGAAAAAGGAAGGACAGCAGGATTTGGCAGTAAGTGCCTTTCTGCCTGGGGCATCCCAAAGGACACCCCAGTGATTAACAGACAATTGGGGATTGCTTTAGGGTCCTGGCCAGTTGTAAAGCAGATGAGATGGAGCACCAGGAAGTGGAAGCATACCTGAGAAAGTGTGAAGAGATCTCAGCCATACAACCACTACTTCCTGCCTTCAGCCACAGCTTGGACTGGCCCAAGTACTCACCATCCTCCACACAGAGCTGCCTTACACTCAGAACATGAACAAACCATGTGAGCCACCAGACCTGAACTAGAAGCAAGAGAAACAGTCCTGGGTAGGTTTCTGTTTCCCATTCGGAAAGAACTTGCTCCAGATTCCTAAACCAAAGCCCATTATCTCAACATCATAAACCTTATTTCTAATTAAGATGATCTATGCCTCTTTCAGAATCATGTATTCCAATTAGCAAGGAATAAGGATATTTCTATTGCGTTGACATGTAAAAGTTATCACGGAAAAAGTAAAAAATTATTTCAATTACATGAAAGTATCAGTCTTCTGTCAGGCTCATTCTGAAATATGGGTTCTTCATCTTCCACTTAATATATGTCTCTTCATTAAATATATTTGTATGTTTAAAAAAACTATGTTCTTCAATATTTTAACACAATGCCCCTCAATGTTTCTAAATAGCAGAGTGTCTGTACATCAACTATGAGTTCTGTGGTTTCTCACATTCAATGTGCATGTTACTTGCATCTAAAAAATTCTCTTGACCTTATTACAGAAGATAATTTTACCCAAGGGAGGTACACAGGATTGGGCATCGGATTTTCTTTGATATTTCCCCATCATGTAAATTATTCTGGTTTTTTTTTTGTTTCTTTTATTTTGTTTTTTGTTTGTTTGATTGATTTTTTGGGTGCCAGAAATCAAACTCAGGGCCTTGTGCTTGCTAGGCAAGCGCTCTACCACTTGAGTTAAATACCCAACTCCTCTGTGTGTGTGTGTGTGTGTGTGTGTGTGTGTGTGTGTGTGTGTTTAATGCTATGTGTCCTATAGAAAGATGATCTCATTACACAACGATATAGCTCTCTTCTAGACAAATCAAATAAAAACTCAGAAACATGGAATCAAAAGACAAAATTATAACAGACTCATTAAAGATCTTAACTGGCCTTATTTGCAACTCCAGAATTCAGGGACACTTCTTCCAAGTATAGGCCATGTAGAACTAGATCTTAATCCCAGCTCTGCTACTCCCTACCTAGTAACTCAACTTTTCTGCATCTAGGTTTCATCAAGTCAAAACACGTTGGTGAGAAGAGCAAGTAAATAATGGATGCCAAGCTATATCATATAATAGGTGTTCAGTAAATGCCATTACCACTTTACTCAATAGTCAACCTGTAGTAGTGGCTTAATATTCATTTAGTTCATTGGAAATAGGGTTCCAAGATTTTCTATTATCTCTGCAAATCAGGGATATTCTTTCTAGAAGTAAAATTCAATCAAGTAACTGCATATCTTCTGGACAAAATTTCCAAAGGCCAACTTGGCCCTAGTGCTCCCACACTGTTTGCATCTAGGCACCTTCTCCCCTTCACAAAGGCTCCAGAAGTGCTGCCCTTTGTTGTCCTGCATCACAATCTTCAAGAAGCCTTAGACTGCCCAGTGAGGGATCAGTTAAATCACCTCTTATGTAGAGCTGAGTGTGGTGGTCATGCCTGGAATTCCAACACTTGGGAGGTTGAGGCAGGGAGATTTTGAGTCTGAGGCCAATCTGTGCAATTTAGCAACTTAGAGAGATTCTGTCTCAATATAAACAATACTTTTAAAAGTGCCGAGCATGTATCTCAGGACACAGGCTGGGTACAATCCCCAGTACCACCGCAAAATAAATAAAAATAAAATTTTTACTTGGCAGAGACTGGCTAACCCACACACAAAAAGTATTATTTTAAAGAGTGTTAATACTAATGAAGAACAAATTGGCAGAATTTCAGACTGAAAATCAATACAAGGTACTCTTGTATGGGAGAAGAATCTAGAGTCAAAGACAGATTTAGGACCTGGAATCCCTGAAGTATTGCATCTAGACTGAGTGTGGAGCTCTTATTGGTCCAATGGACAAAGTGTGCACCCCTCGGTATGGCTTCCTTTGTAGGAGAAAGGTTTTTACTAGCTAGGAGCCCTTTTATCTGAGACCATATTAGCTGAATGGTCTTGTGCAATATAACATTTCAGTTAATGATGGACTACATGTGCAAAAGTGAGGTTATAATAGAGCTCAAAATTTCCTATTGGGTGTGATATCATAGCCATTGTAATATCATAGTACAACGCACTACATGTTCCCATATGCTGCTGACAGTAAACCTGCTGCTCTGCCAGTCATATAAAAATATAGCACATACAACTGTATACAGTACATTGCAAAGTGAATTTTGCCAAATGCTTCTGTTGGGGAACCAAGGTATTGCTACACTTGAAAATGAAAATAATCAAATATTACTGGCTTATGTATTTACCTGTCTATACTTTTTACCACTGTTTTAGAATGTTCTTCTCCTAATAAAAAATAGTTTACTATAAAACTGTATGCCATGCTATTCCAGTGAGATTTTGTACATCTCTTTTTTACCACATCTCTCGGTTGCATTAACAGGCTGACTGACCCAGGACATCTAGGTCTGTGTAAGTACATGGTGAGGTTTGCACATGGACAAAATGGCCTAGTGACGCATTAACATGTGGGTGGCTTATCTCTCCTACCACCTTCAATCTGACTCTGAGAAGCATCAGAAGTACGAAAGTTTCATTTTACAGAAAAATTTAAGTAACTTCAATTTGTTTCTTCTACTGTATATGTGTACAGTGATATTTCCGTTCATGAACTTAATTCATTCGATGACTCTGGGAAAGATAGGCTCAGTTGTGTTCATCACCTGATGTGAAGTTTGTGAACAAAAGCAAAATTTTGCCGAGCTCTTCTGTTTGCAAACCGAATTATTAGCAAATAGAAACAATCATGAACCGAGGTATTACTGTATATGTAAAAAATATTATATATATGTATTTCAAGTACTCTACCACTGAGGTATATCGCCATCCCCCTCTTTTTTTTTTTCTTAAAGTGGGAATCTGTGATAAAAGCACATTTTTCTTCATGTGAGAAATTATTGAACTACAGAAATAACTTTCAGGAAATGAGAATTATTTGCATTTTGATTATGGATGTTTATAGATGGAGAATAGGACAAATTTGAGATGATAAAATCCAAAATTAACTCTTAAATTTTACTTTTTGTCATTTTGTTCAACTTGTCTTACTTCAGGTATTTCATGCAAGATGATGCTAAGGAAGAAAGCCAATAAGCTTTGTAGATGTATAATGCCATCCCCCAAGAGCGTTATTGTGGTGCCAGCACTGTGGGGAGATTAATGAGAGTAGGAAATGTGTAAACAGAGAAACAGAGACATCAAATGACCTAGATAATCTATGAACTGAATGATTTCTGAGTAATTAATCATTTGCATTTTTTCCCTGAAATAAAATACAGTGCAGGAGATTGTATTTTCATATTGATGCTGTAGGAGTATCTGTTACCATTACCATTTATAAATATATCATTTCCATTTATTTTTCGTGTCTGAAATGTTTTTGTTTTCTTTTATTTCTTATAGTGCAGTGCAGGAAACAGAATGATGGAAAAGTTTCCCAAAGAAAGTATTATAAGACATTTAATCAGATTCATCTTGCCTTTCAATGAAGTTAAACTAGGCTATCAAGGAAATTAGGACATGATCTTATACCCCAGCATTTCTTCTTGAAATAATCACTCCCAGGAACTAACTAACATTAAATCCTCTAGAACACAGTGAGATTTTTTTTCATCAAAGCTTTTTCATACCCTCCCTCAATTATGGCCTCTGGGAAAAAGTGTCTTGGAGGAGTAAGAATTGGCAGCACCAAGGGTGCCCCCAGGATGCTGGTAGCAGAGCCCTCAGTGGTTGGACTAGCAGGATGGCCTCCCAGAGAGCTTGCCACCATGGAAATGTGACAACACAGGTAACTCTCCTTCACCACGAGCAGAGTCCAAACCCTCACCTCTCTGGGGGCGGAAGGGCAGCCAGAGTTCTCTCACAGAGCTCCCTCAGCTGCTGCGGCCAGTGTTTCTGTCAGCTGTGATTAGCATCCTAGCAATTAGGTCAGACCCTATGGTCACTCTTATATCAAACTCATGTATTCCTCAGACATTTCCACTGTCTTTTTCCTTCTTTCTCTTTTTCTGTTTGCTTGTTTGTTCATTTGTTTGTAACAGGTTCTCACTATGTAGTCCAGGCCGGCCTTGAACTCATTCTGTAGCCCAGGCTGGCCTCGAACTGGCTGCCATCCTCCTGCCTCAGCCTCTGGAGTGCTGGGATATTAGGTGTGTGCCACCACACCTGGCTATACTCTTTGTGTGTGTGCACATGTGTGTGTGTGTGTGTGTGTGTGTGTGTGTGTGTGCTGGGAATCGAACTCAGGGCCTTAACACTTGCTAGGCAAGCACTCTAACCACCGAGCTAAATCCCCCGAAACTCCTTTTCCTGCTACATGCAAACCAGTACTTTAGCGAATACTGAGTAATTGGCTTGAACATCTTCCCTATGAGTGCTATGGAGTGGCAGTGGTTTGTTGCTTTTGTGAACTTCAGGTCTCTTTGCTTTCCCCATTGTTCACTCTTCCAACATCTTTGTAACTCATTTTCACAATAAGTAACTTAATGTCTGTCCTGAGTTCTGTTTACCTAACTGGGCTCTGATAATGTAAATAAGGCTCAACAATGGTTATTTGAGTGTTCTCCAGGATTTTGCTGATGTTCGAAGAATAGATAGTGTCTTAGTCTTTTCCTGCTTATACGACAAAGTTACCTTAGAGAGGGTAATTTTTAACTACAGGAATGTATTTCTCACTGTTCTAGAAGTTGGAAAGTCCAAGATCAAAGCTCCAGCAGATTTACTGTCCCACAAAGACTTACTGTCTGCTTCAGAACAGTAACTGTTGATGCCTCCTCACATAGTGGAAGAAGCAACAGCTCTCACCTCTTTCATTAGAACATGACTCTTACCCATGAGAGTTCCACCTTCATGACTTAATCACCTTCTAAATGTCTCACTTTTTTTCTTTTTCTTTTGAGGTAGAGTCTCCCCTGGTCATCTAGATTGGTCTCTAATTTGCAGACTTCTGTGGTCCTCCTGCCTCAGCCTGCAAAATAGCTGGGACTACATGCACATGCTACCCTGCTTGGGTGTTTGTTTGTTTGAATGAATTGAACCCAAGTCCTCATGTACGTCAGACAAATGCTCTACCACTGACCTATATCCCTAAAGGCCCACATCTTAATACTTCCACATTCACAGCTAAGTTTCAACGTACGAATTTGGGGGGACATTAGCATTCAGACCATAGCACATAGGGCTGGAATTCAGGACACACCACCTCAAAATATGACTATAGGAGACCAGAATATGTGAGATAAAAAGCACCTTTTTGTGTATGGTTTATTTTAGGAAACTGCCGACACAGAAGCTCTGAAAAGTTATCCGTTTTAAGAAAAATTTATATTCAAATCACTAGGTACTCTTAATAGATAAAGCATTAACTGGAATATGCTTAACAAATTCTATCTTTGCATTATGGAACTTTTCTTGGCCATCTCAACTTAACCTTTCCCTCACCCTCCCCTTTGCCTCTACTACTTCCCAGAAGCCCTAAACTTGTATTTCTTCTATAATTCAGGATGATATATGTCTCAATCATCTGCCACTTCTTTTAGTTTCACATTTTTGTAGGCTTCCCGTGTGTATGTACACAATTTTTTTTCAATGCTAGGTATTGAATCCAGTGCTTCACACATACTAGGCAAACACTCCAACTCACCACAGTGAGCCTAAAATTGTTTTTTCTTGTTAATCTTATGAAAATTTAATTCATAAATCGACCAAAAGACCTAGAACGGTACAAGGAAGTGAATTCTTTTCTCCTACAATGGTTTTTTCTGGTCCTTCACAATACTCAAGCCCCTCTTATCTCTTCTAGCTACCATGATAGTTTTACATCAGTTCTCCAACTCTTCAGGCGCCAACTGGGAGTTCTAGGACTCAATTCACTTCTGACACTACTTTGCACTAACATCAGCTCTCACAAGTTAAGGAGCCAGTCCCACAAGACTGTCCTCACTTTGGGTGCCAATTGCAAGTCCAGGCCTCCTGTACTTCTGACCAACTGGCTACAAATTGGGTGTTGCCACCACCCTTTCATGTTCCATAATTTTCCATAACAGTTCAGGGAGACTGAGAAAATTCTTTGCTTATATTAACAGCTTTATTAACTCTTATTCCAGAAGAGTTGCACGGAAGATACATTGAGTAGCAGTGTGGAGTTGCCATGCCATCTTAGGGAGTACCTCAGTGTGGTCACTAACCTACTAGTTTTTGATGAAAGCAACATTCTGAGCAGTCCTAAATTCAATTACAAGGGTCAGGTGCTGGAAAGGAGGAAAGTGGGGGAGGAGAGTCAGTGTACAAGCCAGTGGAGCAGAGAATAAAAGCCTTGTTCTTTGGTGACTCCCTGTTATGGGCTTAATTCTATTTGCCCAAAACTTGTATGTTGAAGTTCTAATCTCCCATTCTTTAGAATGTGAACTTAGTTGGAAATAGGGTCATCCAAGTATAATTAGTTAAGATGAGATTCTGCTAGAGTAAGGTGGGCCCCTACTCCCATGGGATTGGTGTTTTATGAAAGGGGACATTTAGAGACAGATACACACAGAGGGAGAATGTCATGTGAGGAAGCAGGCGGGGACCCAGCTGATGCAGCACAAGCCAGAGAACACCAAATACTGTCTTGGACTCCCAGACGATAGGGAGGCATGGAAGAGATTTACCCTCACAGGGAACCAACCCTGCCCCTGCCCTTGCCCCTTGGTTGATCTTAGACAACCAAGCTCTAGAACTGTGACAAGACACATTTCCACCCAGCTTGTGCCTCTTTGGTAGCCCTAAAATATAAAATGTATTCCCTCACTCGAAGTTAGATTTCACGGACAGTGTGCTGGCTTGCTTTCACGTGTGTATGTGTGTGTGTGTGTGTATGTGTGTGTGTGTACACACACGTGCACGTGCACACTACTGGGGTTTCAAACCAGGGAGTGCTGAGCTATATCCCCAACCCTTTTGCAATTTTAAGACAGGTTCTAACTAAAAGCCTCAGGCTGGCCTCAGATTTGTAACCCTCCTGCCTCGTCCTCCAAAAGAACTCCGATTATAGGATGTGCCTGCATCTTTGAGGAGGCAAGAGATGTTATTCCAGAGATGTTGTTGCACAACAAGTAAGCAAAGAATATGATTCGAACCCTAGCACTGGACGCATCCCCCCACCAAATAAAGGACACAGATGCTTGGCAGAGGAAGGAAGCCAATTTAAGGGGGCAAACAGAATGGACCATAGCAGCTCACACTTACAGAGTCAGGAATAGTGCCATGCTAAATACTTTACTGCATTTTCATTAAATATTCAAAACAAACTGATCCATCGGTAAGTATGGTTATTCCCATTTCTCATGAGAAAACTGAAGTTCAGAGAGTTTAAATAAGTTGCCCCAGGTCACACAATTAATGACTGATAAGCCAGAATTTAAAGCCAGGATTTGTTGCTGTAATACTTTGCCAGAGTTACAATCTTACATACAGCTGGCCTTGATGACTTTCATTCACACTGTGGTCACTAAAAGCTGAAAAATATATGAGGTTTAGAATGTATCATTCGCCAATGATTGTTTTCTCTCTGACACAACCTACTACATAGCAAACTTGTATAGAAGGCTGCCCCTTATAAATTTGTATGCTCAAATTTACTAGGTTTTACATTCCTACTAAGTAATACAGGACCTGGCAAGTAGTAGGATCTCAATAATGTTTATATTAAGAATGAATTAAGTAAGTACTTGTTGGCCAGTTACATGTACTTTAGAAGAAATTAATGTTGAAAGTTTCATGTGAGAGAATGAACACATACAAAAGTGTTGACCTAGAATTGAGCAATTTCACTTCTGGAATACTGCAACAAATTTTTTGTGAATAAAAAAAGCATTCAGTGCCACATTATGGAAAATTTCATCCTTAGTTGCCAAATTACCCCTTTTCTAAATAACCATTCTCTCTTCTTCTTATGTTCAACTTTCTATTGGATTCCTTTTTCACATACCTAATCCAATTTTCCATGAGTTGTTGTTGTTAAATCAGGAACTTTTTGTTAAGATCTCCAAGGCAACAAAATAACAAGTATTTTCAAATGAGATCATTCTGAAAGGTAACTTATGCTAGACAGGCAGTTGTTGATAATAAAGCTTGGACGAGCTTTTTCTCTCCCTGGTAAGAAAATGAGAAATTAATTGGTATGTGCACAAGCAAGATAGCAAATCCCCATTCCCCAACTGAAGGTCTGTGAAAATGTTCTTACCAATGACCTTTTTTTTCATTTACTTGACCTTATCCTAAAAGGGACAGAAACTGCCAAGTAGCATCTTGAAGAACACTCTGCAAAACCTTAATCATAGTCAGTGAGGAATGTCAAGGACTATTTTAAAAATCAGTCTCTAGATAGTTCATGGGTACAGAAAAGCAGTCGGGCGGGAGGGATAACTTCACATATTCTACAGCACAGTTGGGTAACTACAGTCTACCACAATTAATTGAATATTTAAAAATAGCTAGTAAAGAGGATGTTGAATGTTCCCAAAACACAAAGAAATAATCAGTACCGTGACACATATGCCAATTATCCTTATGTGATCATTACATATCATGTACGTGTACTGAAATATTACACTGTACTCCTTAAATATGCATAATTACCTTGTGTCAATTAAGAACAAAATATATTAAAAAAAAATAAAAATCAGCCTGTGATAGAGGCATTTGTATCTTCTTTTCTCTAGAAAGCCATGTTGCTGCCAGTGGTTTATAAGTGAAAGCAATTCAAAAGCCTCATTTACAAAATATCTAGTAAATCCCAGTATCTTTCAACTGGAGACCAATCTAGTTGAACTTCCTGCACTTAACAGCTCCACTGCGAAAAATGAGAAGCTAAATGGAAAAGGAAGTGAGCAACCAGGCTAAGTGTCTTTCTGCCCTATCTTCATCCATGACACAGAAGTCAAATGTTGCAATGAGAGAATTTTCCCATGGCTCACATACGGAGAGTAACCCACCCTGGTCTTGAGTTCTACAGTGGGAGTCTGTTAGGGGCAAAATGCTTACACGTTGTACTTTGATATTTATGATGTTCTATCGCCATCTCCTGGAAGAAAAGACCAAGAATGCAAAGGGATGTTAGGATTTCAGGCTTCAAGAGGATAATTTTCCTCCATTCTCATGTAAGGTAAAGACATTCAGTAGTCACTAAAAATACATACTTGCATCACATTCCAGGTAAATTAGCACGATGTTGGGCAAACAGGAAAGCGAAAAGGCAAATGTGCAAGACTTCAGCGTTGGTTATTGAGAGCCAATGATAACATCAAATCTGAATAATGAGCCTTTAGAGTTGCCATTCCCAGAGAAGGTCTGAGTTTAGTAAAGAGATGTGAGATCCTTCTTAGGAGTCAGTAGTGCTGCAGGACCTCAGACATACTCAGAGAATCATTTCCACACTGGCTCTGAAAGTAACCATCCCTGTCTTTGCATTCTAAGTCTCCGAATTTGGCAAAAGAACTCTAAGGATTTTAAAACATTAGTAAAAATACTAAAAGTTTTTCCAGATTAACTCTTGTGTCCCAGACTAGTTTGTTGGAGTTATTTACATATATGGTACGAATAACACCAAACAAGTTAGAATGTCTGGCTTTAGTGCACAAGATCCCATACAGCTTTGTTCCAAGGTTTGGTTTACATAGCAACAAAGAACAGAGTGCAACGCTTTAAAATATTTGCAAACATACTTTTATTTTATTTCTTTTCCATCAGTATGTTCAGGCAATGAGTGAAAAAAAACATAAGATTTTAGAGCAGGATGCATTTCTATCCTACCACTTCACACTTCCAAATCACAAGTTAGAGGCTGGGGATTTAGCTCAGTGATTAGAGTGCTTGCCTTGCAAGCACAAGGGCCTGAGTTTGATCCCCGGCACCACAAAAAAAAAAAAAAAACAAACAAAAAAACAAACAAACAAACAAAAATAAAACAAATCACAAGTTAGTCATACACACACACACACACACTGACTAAAGGAAACCCCTAAGGTCAACTCCCACTAATCATCCCAGGAACAATGGGAGCCATCAGTTATTCTCTCTAACCATTTTGCTTCCCACCTCTTTCCCCATCCTGAATGTTGGGGAATTTTACACCTTAAGCAACTCACCAACATCCTGAAGGAAACTGGGACTGCAGATTTTCTTTCTGAATGCTGATTATGCTTTCCCATCAAACACAGAACATAGAACACAAAATGTATTTATATTTGGAGCTGGAAAGGATGTACTTTTTGTGGTTTGGTTTGTTTGTTTGTTTGTTTCTTCGTTGAGACAGGGTCTCCTGATGTATTTCAGTATGGTCTTGAACTCAGTAAGTAGCTGCGGTGGACTGATACGGTCAACTTGAGCTGGAACACCCCGATGGACTGAGTTGGTGTGGTTTTGGGCATAGAAGATCCACCTGAGGATTGTTGCTGACACAGCATAAAGGAGAACCGGAGCAGAAGATGGGGGCGGGCTGTTTCCCAGGACGAGCTCTGTTGCAGCTGGTTCTCCTGAAGGGAACTCTTCTGTTCTCATCGCAGAAGGAGCTCGGGGCTTTGTTGTCATGGGGGATGGCTGCTGTTTGCTTCAGGGGAGCTCTGGTCTTCATCTCTGCTGTGAGCATCATATCTTGGTTCTATTACAGATTTCTTCAGCCATTTAGTGCCGACACGGATGTGCATGGGATAGTGCCATGGGCTCCCACTCCTCGATTGGTTCTTTTGGGTCTCCAGTGCATAGATATTTGGCGCTCTTCCTGCATTTGGCTTATGGGTGAATGTTGTAACTTGCAAATGTCCTGTATTAAATCTGCTTTTGCAAACAATTGGCTCTAGAAAGGTAACTAATAGAGTAGCCCAGGCTGGCCTGGAATTCATGGTGATCCTCCTGCCTCAGCCTCCAAAGTGCTATGATTACAGATGTGTGCCATCAAGTCTGGCAGGATCTTTCTTTTATAACTGATAAAATGTGACTGATAATACCTGATAGCCTTTTTTTTTTAAATTCAGCTTCTCTTGAAGGTCTACCCCATAAAAAAGCATTCTGAGAAGCATTAAAAGATATAATTCTTATTCTTCAAAATTCCCATGATGTCTGAATTTGGCTTCAAGCTATTCAAAGAATGACAGGAAAAGCAGGGCGTACCTTGCTTGCTTGCCTCAACACTCTTGTGATTCTGAACACTTGCCTGTTGCTCTTTCTCCTTTTTGCCAGCTGAGCATTTGTACTGTTTTTATTAAATGATGAACCTGTATTGCTAGACACTTAACCAAGATGTACAGGGCTTTGATACCACCAAGAGAGCACTTGTCCTAAAACGTCCAGCCCCTCACTGAAACGTGAGAGCTATGTTCTAATGTGCCAGCAAGACTATTCAAAAGTAAATGGAGTCATTTGGTACCAAGTAGATTTTCACTGAGGAGTTTTTAGGAAATTCACTTCAAATGCTTCAAAACTGTAGCTTCACCAGGCTCCAATCTGTTAATTTTCTTGGTAAGTCTTCACCACACACTCCTAGTACCAACACAGCTTCCAGCACACAGAATTACTTGGTCCCTAAATGTGCCAGGCTCCCTCAGTCTCCACACTCTGTGTGTGCTCTGGTTTTGTGTAGAATGCCTTGCCTTTGATAATCTGGATAATGGCTCTTTGTCCTTAAATGTCAGCTTGGTTGCTCTCTCCTGCCTCTAGGCAGTCTGCCTTCCCTTGCCTCTGTGATCCTGCAAAAGACTCTGTTCACTTTCCCATCAGTGTCCAGGACATGCTGATAGAATTGCTCCAGGTTCATCCTGAGAAAGGACAGGGAGTAAGACTCAGTGACCCTATTAGTAGGGTACAAGTGTGTTGTGAACTCCTTCAAGAGATTCTTTCCAGTTTCTTGTTGTCTCAAAGAATTTCACAAGGGAGGCCAAAAGTTAGTGAAATTTCACACTTATTAAGCTAGGAAAAGAAGCACCCTCTGTAGAGTGAATGTGGGTCAATTAAAGTAGAAAAAGAAGTATGCTTTGCAGAATGAGAGTAGGCAACTGGGAAACAGAAGGGACAGTGGCAATGACGTTAGTGGCCAGTCTTTTGTATTCCCCCATTCTGATGTCAGATCTAAACCATCCTATCAAGAACCTGCTTGATTTTGTACCAAGAGAATTGAAGATAACACTTTCTGATTGGTAATAGGTGGACCACTTGAAAGCTGTTCTTCTGTGCGTGTGTCCTTGAACTCTGACTGGCAGGTCAAGCACTCTTGTCCAGCAGGTTGGCCATGCCCTAATCTCCTGCCTCACCCCCAGTACTAAGGGATGTTTCTAACACATGACAAGCACACTGCAAATGTTTGCCAGATGAATGGCCATTCTTGATGGCTGAGACCTTCAAAAAGTGGCTGTTTTCCATAGCACTGTAGAAAGCCAGGTTAATGGCTTCTCCATCCCTTCAGAAGGAAAAAAAGACACACCCATCACTCACCTTCTTCACTCTCCATCTGGGCATCTATTTGGTGTCCAAGACAAACCCATTTACCCACGGACCAGTTTGAACTCATAAAAAATAAAGCCTTGTGCTCGCTTCGGCAGCACATATACTAGAATTGAAATAATACAGAGAAGATTAGCATGGCCCCTGAGCAAGGATGACACGCAAATTCATGAAGCGTTCCATATTTTTTTGAGACCATTCTCTTAAGTGAAATAAATCGGACACACATGTTTAAATACTGCATAGTTTCTCTGGTGTGAGAAACTGAAAGTTTAAATAAAGACTAAAATGTATTATATTGGGAAAGGGAAGAAAATGTCCAAATGGAAAAGGGAAAAAGGGAGGAGGAACAGAACAGAGAACAAGAGAAATAAGAAATGGAAGGAAAAAATGGAAACAAAGCTTTTGTAAATAGGGAGGGAGGAGGGGATGAGGGGAGGGGAATGGGAAAAAAAGAAGCAACAAGATATGTCATGTACAGGTACAAATCTCCTTTGATGAATGTTATCACTATGTACATCTAAAATGTACCATTAAAATAAAACAAACCAAAAAAAAAAAGCCTTATTGAATAAGCAGGGTATAACTCCTCAGTTAGTCCATGCTTCCCTGGAGAATGGCTGGCTCACTGGAGTCCTGCAATGACTAATCAACTGCTGACTATGAGACCAGTGTCTATACATCTAGATACACATCCTTATTCCGGGCATACTCTGGAACTCACATACTACAGGAATCTACTGTTTGCATCATGGACTCAGCACAGGCATCAGAATTCAATTGTGTCTCTCAGCCCAGCTCACTGAAAACCTAGCCCTCATTGTCTTTTCTCCTGCAGTCCAGTTTATGATAGAGAGTTCCATTTCCAGTGCAGAAATGAATGACTTCATGCTTTAAACTTATCACTGACTCAATCGGCATTATTACTATGTCCAAAGAAGAAGAAGATTCAGGCAGATCCTTGACTTCTAAAGATCAAGTACGGAGCAAATCTACATCTGCTGAGTAATGTGCTTTTGGTATTTATGTCAGAAACACTAGGCTGGTTAGAGTAAGGATTTTATATAGAGCTCCCCATACTACTATGATCTTAATATTCTAGATTATGTAGTATCAGTGTACTCAATCTTTATGTTCTGCAGACTTGAGAAATACTAAGGTCAGAATATTGATATTTATCCTCTTCAAAATGTCACTTGCTTTCTGCCTATTCCTTGCCAACATTTTGTTCAAATCTCCCCTCTTTCAGGAAGTTATTTTATGTTTGTAAGTAATAATTTCACTCTCTGTACTCTCCATACTAGTTCTTTCCACCATATTGTGATATAGAGTAATACTTTAATATTAAACTATGCATTTTTCCTTTTTCTATTACCCCCCCTTGCCCACTCCCCTGGCCTCTCCTAGTCCCACATGCCATCACTCCAGTAGTAGTGGGAGTTTTTGGTTTTTTTAACCTGGTGCACTAAGGCACCAACGTCATGACTTTCAATTCTAAGAATCAGAAAACTGAGAAAGAATGGCTTGTTGTTTTGTTTTTTGGAAGGAAGGAGGGGAGTCAGTTTGAGGGTTTTTGTTTTGTGTTGTTCCCACACACATACCCCTTATTCTAAAAGCTGGGACTTGAATTTCGAGATCCAAATACTAGTAAATATGGAACACAGGCTTTAGACAATAAGTCCTGCAATGTGATAAAGTGAGTTGCTTTATTAACCTCCAAATAAAATGAGGGTTTGACCGAAGAGTAGAAAAGGGGGAATTAGAGGGGAAGAGGCCAGTCTAAACAAACTGGAAGGTTCCTGAAAAACAGTCCAGCACTCTAATCTTTGCTTTCCTGATTTCTGGGAGCGTCGAGAGGTGGCAGGCCTGTGGAAACTGAAGTCAAACGCAAGAAAAGTTTGAGGGGATCCCAGGTTGCAGAATCAGTGCCTTCTTCACATCATGTGACCAGAGGGCACAAGTCTTGTGACAAAGCACCACACTCCACCTGGCAGTGACAGGAAGGTGTGTGCAAGGCTGTGTGGCCTAAGGGTCCTCTGCCAGCTCTCACTCCCCTCATTCCCAAGCTTCCTCAAAAGTCTGTGGTCTGACAACAGCCAGCAGCCCTGGAGATACAGAGGGAAATGAGTGGGTGTGACAGCCTGATGACACAGCAGTGTGGAAGTCACCTAGAGGAAAGTAGTGGCTGTGAGGACCAACCAGGGTAGCTGTGACTTCCAATGCCATAAAATGGAAAAGCTCTCGGAAATTCAGCTACCAGAGCCACCGCTGCAGAAAAGGGAAAAAAATTCTGAAGGAAACTCAGATTTAAACCCAAAGAGACTAAATTACTTTGAATTGGAAACACTGAGTTCCCTATGGCCAAGTGGAAATGGAGGCTTAGCAGCTAAATTGATTTTACATTTTTATGACAAAATAAAGCAAAACAAATTTCATAATAAAATAATAAGAGAACAATAGGTAAAACAGTGTGTATCATTATCTTCAACGTAATTACTCAGAGTACAAAACATAGACTGTCTTGATTTCAATTTTTTAATTAACTTTATTTATTTATTTTCCAGTGCTGGGAATTGAACCCAGACAAGCACTCTACTACTAAGCTATACTCCTAGCTAATTTCAACTTCAAAGAAATTTATAGTTTTTAAGTATATATTTATAAGTACACTTACATTTTCCAAGTCCTTGCTTGATAAAAATTAAATTTAATACATTTGCAACATTTATTAATTCTACCAAAAATTGAATGTCTATTTCAAGCACTATGTTAAAAGCTGGAGACACAAAAATAAGACATTTTAAAGAAATGCATGGTTTACTGCAGGAGACCATTCATATGATAAGGACTATAATAAAAATATATGTGTTTGTTTCCTGAGCCTCTGTGCTCTAAAACAACAGACATTTATTCTCCCACAGTTCTGGAGGCTGGAAGTCGGAAATCAAGATATAAGCAGTGCTGTGGGCTCTGTGAAGAACTCAGGGTAAATTCAGGTCCTTGCTCCTTCTGGCTTACACATTCATTCATTCGTGGTGGCATCCCCCCAATCTCTGTCTCCAGGATCACCCATGACTTCCTAGTAAATCCATCTCGAATCTATCTATCTTTGTGTTTTAAGGTCCATTTTCATTGGAATTATGGCCCACCAATATATCTTGTCTCGAAATTCTTAACTCAATAACATCTGCAAAGATCCTTTTTCCAAATAAGATCACATTTTTAGGTTCCAGGGATTAAGATGTGGGCATAGCTTTGTTATGGTGGGGGACACCATTGGACCCACTGAATGTTGATGCAGCACTGTGTATAACTTGCAACAGCCTGAGAGACAAAGAAAGTTTGTGTAAAACTGAGTTTGGAGGAATGAGTAGGGGTTTGGAAGGGGAAGGACATCTTATTCGGAGGAAATGCATTTGCCGCACAAAGGAAGCATTAAATAGAAGAATGCACACCCCGGGATTATTGCGATTTAGGTAAAATGAGTTTACGTTCATTTGCTGGGGTCATTTCCAATTTACCCTGCTTGTCTCTGTCCAGACTGGTTTAGCATTGTGTTCTAAATTCTTCCAAATTAAGATGTGTTTAACAGATCTCTTCTTCTACTTCCAGCTTCTGCTGTTGTCCTAGAATTCTGTGAGAGGTGTACACAGTAAATGGTGTTCTCACTTTAATACATAAATTTAACTCCATCTCTCATTTTCTGACACTTCCTGACAGTAAGTAAGGACCTCTTACCTTTCAAGGATATTGTGCAGGTCACTATTAAATTAAACAGGAGCTGGGGATTTAGCTCAGATTAGAGTGCTTGTCTTGCAAGCACAGGGCCCCGAGTTCGATCCCCGGCACCAAAAAAAAAAAAAAAGTAAAATAAAAATAAAATAAAATAAATAAATAAATAAATTAATTAAACAGGAAATTAGGAAGAGCTTTTCACTGGGAAGTAGTGGTGGAGGGAGAATTATCCTGTGTGTGGTTGTCTCTATCAACCACAGCACATGTCAGCCAGTTACCCCTTGGCTCACGACAACCCTTCATGCTACAAGCAGCAGCAGGCACCTGCTGACAGAATTGATAAATAATAATGTGCTTAACTTTGGGTTAGGGAGACAAAAAAAATACGAGAATTAGAATCTGAGCAGTCCTTCCGAACAATCCTTGCTATGATGATGTCGTCTACATCATACATTATAAACTGATAGCTCTTTTATTTGCTTTTCTGTTAGTGCTTCTTTATTTTGCAATAAATCTTTTTCAGCAATAATGATCTCAAAAAGTACGAGGTGGAAGAGGTCCACGTGTACTGTGAAATCAAGTACTGAAATTTCATTTCTGAAAAAGCTAATGATGAGCCTGTAACCTGGACAAGATGCTTTCTGACACTTAGCATCCACCATGGGGACCATCAGGAGCTGCATCTCTGCCAAGGAGACAGCAGCCTGCCCTCAGGGACTATCGCAGCAAGACTGTGCCTGACAGAAGCAATTTAACATGTGCTGGTGCAGAAGAAGGTTTGACACAGCATTTGGTGAAGCTTTAACTTTTCAGTTGGATAAAAGGATTGTTATTCTAAAGGAAATTTGCTCATTTTCAACTTCAAGACTTTTTGTGCACATATACAAAATATTAAACTATAGCTTTTCATTTGTTCCATGCATCACCGAAGAAATTCACAGTTGTCTATCAGACTTAAATCACATTATTAGAGGCTTCAAATAGAAAATTCATTAATTCCAATATTGCTTTTTTTTCCATTTAATTGAGGGAATAAAATTAAATCATTGGGGAGTTGGGGCTATAGCTCAGCAGTGGAGCATTTGTCTTGTATATTCTGGGCTCTGGGTTCCCCAGAACTTCAAGGAAAAAAACGTATGTCATTTGAAAGTTCAGTCAGTCAAATATAAATATTATGTAAATGTTACTATTAATTCAGTTTAGAACTTCAACACATACTTTGTACTTTTTATAGTAATCATGCAACCATAAATAATCATATCCGAATGCAAAATTTTGGTGAAGTATATCACATAAAAACAGTATCTACTAAGTGAAGAAATCCATGAAGCACTAATATATAATTCACACACAATATATATGTATATCTTTTCAAAATAAGCTTACCAAATCTGCCAATTAAAATAGTTACATATATATACACCATATATATATATATTTTTTTTTAGTCAGCTAAAAAAAATGTATACACACTTCAGGAAAAGAAAAACTCATATAAATATTTTTTTTTTTTTTTTTGCAGGGGTTGGTGGGGCTTGAACTCAGGGCCTTGTGCTTGCTAGGCAAGTGCTCTACCACTTGAGCTAAAACCTCAGCCCCATTGTATAAATATTTTAATAGTAAATTTATTGAAGCATCATGAGATTAATACAAGTTACCTTCAGCCTCTACAATTACAAGAGGTGTGCAAAGTGGAGGTCATTAACTTCCAAACATTTATTAGTACGGCAGACTGCTGCTCAGGTAACCTTGGTTATTGAGATTGATGCACATGCATTTTCAATTTCTGCTCTAAGGCTAGCACTGTAGTGGGTTTTCTGTGATACACAACATCCTCTAGGTTCTCCAATACAAGGGTAACACCATCTGTTGAAAAAGCTGGGCTTGGGGCTTTAGCTCAAGTGATAGAGCACTTGGCTAGCAGGCACAAGGCCCTGAGTTCGATCCCCAGCAGCAACCCCCCAAAAAGAAAAAGAAAAAATAGCATACTATTTTCCTTTTTCCTGAAGTTTGAATACATTTTTGATGGAATACATATATGTGTGTGTGTGTGTGTGTGTATTTTATATCTAATATAAAATGACTAAACTACAAATTGTTCGATAAAGTTGACATTGAATAAGAACAAATTTTCAGCATGGTACTGTTTTCTGTTTGCTACCTATTATCAACTGGATTTTTGAAACGTTTGGCTCTTCAAACAAATTACTTTTTGAGTGACCTAAATGAGCTACAATAGCTACAATTTAGAGAATTTTTGTAAATAAATTGCATCTATTAACGACTACTAGGCACTCAACAAAGGGATGACCAAAATATTTCAGCTTGTAAATATTTTTAGGAACCAAAGTTACTGGAAAAAAAAAATCCTAAAAACCAAGAAGCAATCTAATTTGTGTCTAGAAAAGCAAGAGAGTAAACAAATGAAATAATAAAATGCATACAGTGTTTAATATTGGAATTCTACATTTACTCTTTAGAGTATTGTGTTAGTGAGTGTTCCCATTGCTGAACACAATACCTAAAACCTACAACTAAAAGGAGAAAAGGTTTAATTTGGGTCTTATTGTATGTAAAAGGATTCAGTCCTTAGTCAGCTGGCTTCAAGGCAGAAACATGGCAGAAAGGGGTAGTGGAATAAAGCTGCTTAGTTCATGGCAGTTAGGAAGAAGAGCAGGGGAACAGTGCCAGAGAGGAAGGGGCCCAGGACCAGGCAGATTCTTCCTTACTCCAATTCTGCTCATACTTCTATGTCAAACTTTAGCCTCCAGAACTGGAAGATGAATTATTTCTGTTAAGAGAACTCAGTTTGTGTATCATTTATTGCAGCAAAATAATACACCTTCCAAGACTCATTTTTGGATATCTGAGCCCCAGAACTGCAAGATACTTCTTAAGCCACAAGCCCCAAGCTTGTGGAAGTTCATTATTACAGCAGTAGGAAACTAAGACACTCTCCAAAGGCTCTATGTCTGAAGTCCTAACATTCGAAGTCCTCTCCAGAGCATAACATCTTCCAGCTGGATGCCTCTTATTGGACTTGATCTTCTACTACTCTTCTCCTCATTCCTTGTTCAGTCTCCACTGGCTTCCTTGATGTTCTTTGAACACTCTTGCTCATTGCTCATTCTCACCCCAGGGCCTTTGCATGTATTCCCTCCTCTGATTGAAATGCTCTTCTTCCTCACAGTAAGCCCCACTTCCCTCAAGTCCCTGATCATTTGTCACCTGATCAAAGAGGCCTTCCCTCAACATCATCTATAAGGTAGTCTCTTATCTCCTCTCATGCTTTTTGTTATCATGTGTCACTCCTGGATGCATGTTTGTTAATTTTTGATCATAGCTCCCCTAGTCCCTGTGAGAACACAGGCTCCTTGAAAGTAGGTTGTTGTTTGGGCCACTCCTGTGTCCCCACTGTCTGAAGAAGAACCAGGCACATAAGAAAGGACCCAATACATCTTTGTCAATAAAATGAATTACTCAAACCTGATGCCTGATTCTGCCTCTAACTTTCTTTGCACTTGAACTATTTTCATTACCTTTTCCTTTGAGCATATGAACAATGCAGCCAATAGGCTCTGGGCTCTGGAGCTGTAAGACCAAAAGAGTCACCCACGTGATGCCCATCAAAATAAGCGGGAAGGAGAGAAGCTCACTAGGGAAACAGCACACAGATTTCCCCAGAACTTCAAGACATTTCAGACCAGGGAATCAAGAGCACAGCCAGCTCTGGTTCAGAAGCAGAGAGCTCCTGACCAGAGAAACCGGTCAGAACACATTGACAGCTCTAACTTGTAATTAAACTCCAAAGGCTAGCCAGGCAATTAACCTTGGTTTTGGAACTAGATATTAACATATTTTTAATGCATTCTCACTTAGGAGTAATAGGAGAGGGGCAGGCTTTGGCTGTTTGCAAAGAATCCAAAATTAATCACAGTTTTCAGAAGCTCTCCTGTTTCTCACTTTAAAATTTAACTAATAGATGTGACTGTGGGTGACGACATAGGTGGCCTCGCAACAGATTTGTAATGCAGACATTTGGAGAGCACAGCCTGGAGGGAGACTGCTTTTCAATTTCATGTTCTTTTATGATTTTTTTCCTCTTCAACTTAGAAGTCAGATCACTCCCCACTTCTGAATACAGCTAAGGATATAAGGGGCTTGGGATTTGGTTTGGTTTTAACCATAAAGTCATCATCCCTTGTTTATTTGTGCCTCCTTTCCCATAGGCTTAGGGCTTACAGAGTCTGGAATGAACTTCAACAGTATGTCATCAGCTACCTACAACAGCTGGGCTTGCATCCATCCAATAAATAGCAATAATAGATTCACCTTACATCTTAGGAGATGCTTCCAGACTCCTCAAATCTCAAATCCAAAATTTCCATTGTACAAGGAAGAATGATCATGCTCCCCTACGTACTCCTGAGGGAGGAGGAGTAGCTAATCCACTGTCAGAATACAAGACGGCAAGTCAGATATATTTATTCTTGAGGTGGTACACAGCCATGTTCCTTTACGGCACTTCAGCAACTGTGCATTCTCTGCCGCAGGAAGAGTCACTGAGTCAGGGCTGCCTCCAGGGCCTAGCAGTCTCACCCTTTGTGAGCACATGCCTGAATGTGTTGGTCACTGGTGAAATCTCTGCTACCAGGAGGCCATATGGAGGCAGTAAAAGATTCCAAGCTTTCGATAAAGGATTGAGAGAGCTAAGGGGTTTATTTGGGTCAGAAGCCTAAGCTAAGAAGCCCCTCCATATCAGTGGGACACTCACTGGCCTGACCTATGTAATGATGCAGTGGCCCTTTGTTTCTCTTCTGCCTTTGGTCCTTATATCTGGCTCCCTCAGGCTTTCCTGAGTCCTCCTTTCCAAATACTATTAAAACTCTGCCATCACTTTACCATGTAATTTCCATTGTAAAAAGAAAACATCCACACTCTGAAATAGTACCTTAAATTTCTTAATGAACACCAGAGCACACATGACCATTGGCTTGGAACTGCCTGGCCATCAGCTAGGGCCCTTCACTGGTTGCCTTCCAAAATTAATGAGATGAAATCATACTACAGCAAAGTCACACAGGGGTGCTTGCAACTGGTCAAAGTTATACACATAGACTGAAGGTGGAGATCAGTGGTACAGTGCTTGCCTCGTACGCATGAGGCCCTGGATTCCAAGCATGGAGCAAGGGGGAAGAATTATACACATTAACTATATGAATACTGTGGGTCAACTTTTAATCTGAGTAATGGTAACATCTGTAGGTCACTGCAGACAGTATTATCTAATTGTTAAACGCACACAATGAACAGTTTGGCAGCCTGGGATAGAATTCTGGGTCTGCCATTGATAAGGTTTATGACTTTACACAGTCTCATAACTAATTTGTTTTCCTAGACTCTAAAAAGAGAATAAGAAAAATAATACTTACTTGGTAGGGTTTTGTGAGGATTCAGTAAAAAACACTTTGCACATTGCTTGTCATGTACCATGTGCTCAGTAATTGTTAGGAGTGCTTGATAATGTTACTGCTATCATTTTGTTACTAACCGAATTAGTCTTAGCAAATATGGCAATGGTGAAGTTCTTCATGATACTTTTTATGACACAGTATATGATAATAATGTTATCATAACTGAGAAGTGTATATAAAGGTAAAGCAATAGTATTACTTGGGAAACTAGCATATATTATAGATAAAATAACCAAACAAACATCATAGTGTGCAACCTCTCGAGCCAAATATCATAGCTGAAAGTCTCACGGAGAAAAAAAAAATCGCCACACTACAATGTAATAGAATATGAAGCATAACAGACCTGTGTATTCATTTTTTATTGCTTCATAATGAATTGTCAAAAGTTAAAATAATACACATTCATTACCTCACAGTTTCCATGAAGTTGGTGGTCAGGTGCAGGCCAGTCAGACGCACTCCCCAGGTCACTGGGATGAAATGTCAGTAGCAGCTGCAACATCATTTGAAGCTTGAGTTTTGTACCGAGAATCCACTGGTTCTTGGTAGAATTAGTTGCTTGTGAACTGCAAGCTTTTCCTCTAAAGCCTGGAACAAGACAAGGATGCCCACTTTTGCTATTTCTAATCAATATAGTGATTGAAGTCCTAGCCACAAAAAGGAAATAAAATAAGACACCCAGATAGTAAAAAATAAAATAACATTGTCTTTACAGATGATATGATTGCAAAGAAAACCCTGATGACTCCACCAAAAACAAAAACAAACAAACAAAAAAACCCCAACAAAAAAGCAACTGTTAGAAATAGCAATCAAATTTAGTGAAGATGTGGGTACAAAGTCAACATACAAAGATCAGGGGCATTACACTATTCACTAACCATTAATTATCTGAAAAGGAAGTCAAGAAAACAATTCTATTTAAAATAGCATGAAAAATTTAAAATACTAAGGAATAAAGCCAAACAAAGAGATAAAAGATCTACATACTGAAAACTAGCAAGTATTGACAAAAAGAAGGTATAGAAGATGCAAATAAAATAGAAAGTTATCCATTGTTCATGGATTAGAACAATTATTATTAAAATCCTCATATTACCCAAAGTTACCTACAGATTAAATGCAATCCCTATCAAGATTCCAGCAATATTTTTCACAGAACTAGAAAAAAAGGATCCTCAAATTTGTATAGAATCACAAAAAACCCTAAACTTTATAGGGCAAAAAGATATTGAACCCTACCTCACATTCTATAAATCTATACCAAGTGTGTCCTAAGTAATCATGATTTCCTATGTACAGATAACACTCTTTTATAATGACTTTTAAACACCAACTAGATTGCATTAAATAACATTATTTTTTCCATTGTCAATACTATAAATAGATTAATTCCAAGAGTTAACATCACATTGGGTGGCATTTCAGATGATTATTTCTAGAGAAAACTCCTGTATATTCCTATTAAATGTTTCAGTTCCTTCACAGGTAATTAGAATCATTTAGTTATTTGTTCTTGTATTCCTGTATCTAAGACTATTATTACAGTCACCAATATAAAAATCAGGTTCATTTTTATACTTTATTTATGTTTGCCTGCTGAGGACTTCGGGCATTCAATGAACATCAAATACTCATAATTCTTTTCTCAGAAGGGGCATCGAATTCACACAAACAGAAGTATCAAGGGAACAATCAAAGTAAACATGTAAAAAACTTAACTTTTATCACAACTCCCCACCATCAAAAATATGTAGTTACACTCAAGTCTTCAAATTGAAATTTTTAATCTAAAAATATAGCTTACTATTTTATCATATTTTGACTCTTGGGTGAAGGAAGATTAGGGAAAGCAAAATTTAGAGGATAAAAGTCCTCATGGGGCTGTGGGAGAGGGCAAGGACATGGGGAACACAGGAGCATGATTTCATTAGGAAAGGAAGAGAAAAAGGGAATGGAAGACACAGACATAGTCTCAGGACAAATGACACCATAAAGCAAGTCATTCTGACACAAACACTTTGACACATCTGAATCAAAGTAATCATGTTGAAAATATAGAAATATTTTATGTTACCAAATAACAGGTGCAAAAAACTCTGCCTTTTACTGCATCTATTAACTGAAAGTGGGCTACAGGGACCTATATTTTCTTCAAATCCTATATTGTTTGGATTCTTTAGCAGTATATGTTATTACTACAACTAAATATATTTTTAAGTCTGTTAAATTATGTAATCTTCTAAAGAATTCCCAGTTCTGGGCTGAGGATTTAGCTCAGTGCTTAGAGTGTTTGCCTCGCAAGCATGAGGCCCTGAGTTCGATTCCCGGTACCAAAAAAAAAAAAAAAAAATCCCAATTCTATCTACCAAAACATTTTAAAGGAGTTTTGAATCTTGTACTTACAATAAGGATATTTTAATATGGACAAAACAAACCAAAAAGGAAAGGAAACAAAAAAAAGAAAGAAAGAGAAGAAAATGACATTTACAAATTAATTAAAAATTTAAAAGTTTAAACCTAAAACTTAAAACAGCTTTTCTTTTCTTTCTTTTTTGTTTTGAGCACATCAAAATGTCTGCATGTCAACAGTAGAAAAATATTTACTGCAGAATTGCTTGCCATAACAATATGTATGAAAAAACTTCAATATAAGACTATGTACATTTTTAGACATCTGTACCAAGGAATATTAGAGTACATTAAAAGAATGAATCAGTAGCACATGAGAGTCTCCAAGCTTCATTATTAAATTGTATAAAAGTAAGAAGAAGTATGCTGCCATTTAGGTAAGAAAGGATGTCTACACATACATTTGTGTATGCTTTAACAGTTTCTGCAATGATGCACAAGAAATTTAAGTGCAATTAAGAGCAAGAGGAGAAACTAGGAGATAGAGATAGAAGAAAAATTTGCTTCTTATCAAATACCCTTTCTAAAATATTTTCAGTTTTCTACCATGCATGTATTACTGTTTCAAATAAATAGTTAATCCTTAAATAAAAATTTCCCAATGTAAAAACAACAGCCTTGAGCAGAGTTATCACATTTCTGACATGAAAATTATTCTGCAAATGACTAAGTACAAAGATCAAATTGCTGCCAACACTATTTGGTATGCCTGGAAAGAGGGAGTTAGTCTTTCATTTATTTACTCATCCACTCATTCATTCACTCAACAAATGCTTATTGGGTATATACCATGTGCTTCTTATATATTTGTGATATAATAACAAATTCATAGATAAAATCCCTGCCCATTGGAGCTTATGTTTCATGGGAGACAATTAAGGGACAGAAAATACATAGGTTGTATCATACATTTGAAGGTGACAAAGGTATTGTGTGGATAAGAGTGGGGCTAAAGGGGATTGAGAGGAACAGGGTTAATGAGTAAACATTCACCGACGCAGAAGGAAGAAGCTGTGTGAATATCTGGCAAAGACACAGCACCCTCGGGACAGTGTACTAGGATGCAGGAAGAGCCAGTGCAGATATCTGAGGCTGGATGATACTTGGCCTGATCAAGGAGCAGCAAGGAGGTCAGAGGTGCCACAGCAGAGTGAACAGGGGAGAGTGGCTGAAGTCAGGGAGCCAAGAGAGGACTAGATCACAGAAAGCCTTAAAGGCTGTATAGAGAGAGGGTTTGCCAGTGGAAAGTTTTGAGTTATGGAATTGTATAATCACACTTATTTCCTAGCAGGGATCCTCTGATTGCTCTGCTGAAACTAAACTGTAAAAAGGTAAGTGAGGACATATCAAGGATAATTGGGAGGCTGTTAAAACAATGCAGGCAGGCCAGAGATCATCACAAACCGCACTAAACTGATAGCATGAGAAATGCCTAGAAGTGATCAGAACGATGGGTGATTTTTAGAATACAGCAAATAGGATTTCCTCACAAACTTCATAGGTTACAAGAGAAAAAAGGAGGAAGCAAGAATGATTTGAATTTGAGCATGGTCGTGCAGACCTGTAATTCCAGCACTCTGGAGAGCTGATGCAGGAAGATCACTAGTTCAAGCCCAGCCTGGGCAATTTAGTGCCTTAACAAGACTCTACCTCAGAATGGAAACAAAAAAAAAAAAAAAAAAAAAGAAAAAGAAAAAAGCAAGGAGAAGGAGGTTGGGGATGTGGGGATATAGTGATGTCGCTCAGTGTGAAAGCCATTTATTTATTATAAATGAATGAATGAATGACTTGGTGTCTCTGGACTTGAGTAATTGGAAGGGCGAGGCTTTTATTTACTGTGAGGAAAGACACCGTGGGCAGAATTATAAGGTGGAGAGTCAGGAGTTCAGCTCTGGATCTGTCTAGCTTGAGAAGTTTATTGAGATGTCCCGACAGAGTAGGCAGCTGTATATGTTGGGCTCAAGTTCAGGGGGCAGATAGGAACTGATTAGATATATTAACTTGACAGTTGTCAGTTACATAAATATTTAAATCTTTAGGAGTTGATGAGTCCACTAAAAGAGGGAGTGCACATGAAGAGATCCAAAGTATCCCCCTTTTACCAGGACAAAGGGAAGATGCGCAGTGAGGAAGGGTATTAGTAGAGGTCCCCTTTCTCAGCCAGGGTGATAGTCACATGAGTGTATTTATTTTTTGATAATTCATTGACTTATATTCTTTGCTCTATATATGTTATTCATCAATAATTTTATCCCCTTTCTAGTCCTTTGCTTTCTTGCTATTTCTCCATGAAATTATAAGCAAATTAACCTCTTGCACAAATTTTAACAAGGCTGCAGTTTCCTTCCCTTTAATACTGTTTCTTTTTCCAACCACATGGCATATGCTCAGGGAATTAAAACATTGCAATTTGTTTTTAATAAAATTAAGTCTATCTTATAACCCCACTACTCAAAGTACCTTGAAACTTAATCTCAATTTTATTAATGGGAATGGGACAAGCAAGAGTCTTGGTGATACAGGGGAAAAAATATGACTGCCAACCTGCTAGGTGTCAGTTACACTGAGTTCGTGTTCCCTGAAGTCAAAGAATGAATTCTAAGGAACAAAGGAGGTTAAGAGTAGGAAATTTATTGAGAGAGAGAAATTGAGTTCCTGAGAGATAGGAAGGGACCCGAGTGGGTCGCCAATGAGCTCACTTTTCAGGGGAAGTTTTATAGAGCAAAATCGCTAGGTGGGTACAATGTGTGTCAAAATGATGATTAACCAATAATATTACAAGTGTAGTCGCTTAGGTAATATTGATCCAATGGGGAAGAAGGTCACATGGCAAATGAACATAGAAAGAATAAAGAAATTCCAAGATGGGGTAGATCTGGAGGTTTTGGTCACCCACCTGGGAGACCTAGACTTTATCAGATCAGACGGGTGTGATCTTCAGTTCATTGTTTATCCCTCGGCCTTATCTTGAGGCCTGACCTTCAATGGATGCAACTTTAGCCGTAGTTGTAGTGTGTTCTCCTGTTGTGTGTCAACTCCATTGAGGGCCCAGCCCTGTCTGACTACCTATAATATTTCTACCTAACTTAGCTGTCTATAATATTGGGACCAAGGATTGGGTGCTTAACACTCCATTCCTCACCACTGAGATGCTCATTGCCCAAATTCATGTTGTCCATTCTGTTGAAGAGCTAAGAGATCTTTCCCTAATCCTTTTAAACCATAGAATTCACAGAGCAGGTGGCAATCCCATTCAAAATCTTGGGCACTGGGCAGGAACATCAATTTCTCCCCATCAGTTGTGGACACATGCTCTATTTCCTTTTTCTTCAGTAATGGAAAGTCCCATCCTTCTCTTTCCGTCTCTCAACTGGATTTCCTCCTCCCATACTCTGTATCCCACTTCTTTTCCCTCTCATTTGCCAAACATTCTCCCTTCAAGTTGGGTGGTATCTGTCTTCAGGTTCCATGGTAGCACCTTTTTTTATTCACAAAACCTAAACTTTACCTTATTAACCAAAAGAAAACTCAGATTCAGAACATAAAGCCTTGGCTAACTTTGGAGGATGAAAGTGGCAATAATTCTTAACACTTTTCAGTTTAGTATGTACCAGGTAGTTTTAAGTGATTTAAGTAATCCTATTTACAATAACCCTATGAGGTAGCAAATAATTTTCCCCACGTTATAGACAAGGAAACTGAGGTTAATTAATACAAGTGAGTCAAGATTCAAATTCATGTCACAACTGGCAGCAAAGGTATTTTGATCTGTAAGGTTTTGTTTCCCTGGAAGAACCACATATTTTCTGGAAATGCGTGTTAGATAAAAAGCCAATGGCTGGCTGTTATGGTTAGATCTAAAATGTCTCTTAAAAGTCTCATGTGTTCAGAAATGAGGCTTTTAGAAGGTGATTAGACCATGGGGTACTATATCCACTAGTGAACTGATGCATTAATATGTTCATGGTTGAATGTGCTATTAGGAGGTAGGGCCAGATTGGAAGAGGTGTGTCAATGGGTCCATGACCGAGAAGGATGTATTCTTGTCCCTGGCTCTTCCTTTCCCTCTTTCTGTTGTGTGGCCACCACTGGTTCAGCAGCTTTGCTCTGCCAGGTTCTTCCACCATGCCATTTCCACCTTGAAGCCAGATAATCATTGACTTAACCCTCTGAAACCATAAGCCAAATAAATCTCTCCTCCTTTATGTTGTGGTTGCAAGTATTCTCTCCCAGCAAGCAGGCCTTTATTTATAATACCTAGCAAATTCACAAGAACCAGAAGATGTGAGTTTTAGAATGAAGAGCCCAGGTACCAGCTGTACTCACTGCCATCCCCCAAGAGACTCTTCTGGAAAAAGATTCTTCAAGAAAATCTACCTTAGCAAATTCTCTTATCAACTTTAAGCTTTTTCCTTACTAAATTCCCTTGGTGTCTGAGATGTGTAAACATGTCATCCATGAGAAAGATTGCTTTATCTATTTTCTAATTCATATCATTCATTACATTTTTTTATTTCATTTTTTAAAACCTTGAAGACAATGTTATACAATAATGCTACATACAATAATGTTAATAGTCTAGTTTCTGGCTTTAGATGAAGTTAATATCTCACTATCTTGGATACTATTTTACTATTTTTCATTCCTGATAACTAGTCTTTATACTTTTACTGCTTTTATTTATTAATCAACTATCCTCATGTAATTTCTAACATTAAGCCATTGTAGTAGTTTCAAAATAGGGTGAAAATATTCCCCTAAAAGTACATTTCATCACATCCCTATCCCTATTTTAGTAAAACCCAAGTAAAGCTGGGTGTGGTGTCGCACACCTGTAATCCCAGCACTTGGGAGACTGAAGAAGGAGGATTGCCATGATTTTGAGGCCAGCTGGAACTACACAGAGAGACCCCATCTCAAAAAAAAAAAAAAAAATCCACAACAAAAAATGCTCAAGTAATCAGCAATGAAATAACATAAGAAAAATCTATTGAGCTTCTATATTCAATCATTCATGAATAAATATATTTCTAAAATACACTTTTTTCAGTGCCTGTACTTATTATATACTCAATGTGGGTGTACTGACCTTCTTAGCAATCCTTTGAGGCAGGTACATGCAACTTCATTTTACTGATGGGAAAACAGACCTGAAGACAGTAATAATTTCTCTGAAGTCCCACTCCCAAGAAGTGGCAGAACTGGATCCAAACCTAGGTTTAAATACTGAAAATTTAGCAACTATACTGTAATGTTTCTCATTAAATCATGAGAAGATTAAGAAGCTTCAAGATGGCAGACAAATCGTATGTGCTTATATTTCATTCAATATCAAAGTTTTACTGAAATGAGAGTAAACATTTGTAAAAAAGAATAAGTCCAAAGTAACATATAGAGCAAGAGAGAAGGCCCAAGAATTTCAAAAATTCTAACAAAATTCTAAAGAAGAAAACAGGACATCAACAGAGATAGGCTTTTAAAATAAATTTGACTATATCATATGCTTGTGAATAAGGTCAGACTCCAAACATGGAAGTTGGCCCTCAAATTATTCCCTGTGTCACCGTGCAGCCAGTCGTTCAGGCAAGTGAAAGGAAGAGAAGGCAAGGCATCCTAGGCAAAAGGTAGCTCGAACTTGAGCAAAGACATGAAGGCAAAAAATAGCATAGTGACTGAGGGACCTATTTTATAGTTGCCAGAGGATAAAGGTCAATCCTAGGTGTGGCAAATGCTGAGGAGGGGCAAACAGTAGCCAGATTTACAGCTTTTACTTATTTTGTAGCTAAAAAGGGTGTAGTGCAGAGATAAAACAGTCAGGACTACTTTGTTGGTACTTGTTTAGAATTTAGGAGTGGAAGCTTTCTGGGTGCCTTAATGCAGTGGCTTTCAAAGTGTGGTCTTGGTGGGACCTAGAATCAGGACCTAGAACTCACTAGAAATGTGAATTATTGGTGCCCCATGTGATGCACTAAACCAGAACTCTGGAGATAGGGCCCAGAAATCTAAATCTGTTTTAACAAGCCATCCAGGAGATTCTGATAGTTATTTGAAAACTATTCTTCCAAGGAATACAAGCTGATCAAAAAACTGTCTGCTTAAATTTTAAAAAAATTTGTTAAAGACTGTCATTAATCTTCCTCAAAATACTCCCCCTCGCTTCTAACATACCTCCCCATTTTTTGCCACTTCAAAAAATGTGAATTCTGCTACCTCTGTTACCAAGTGCCATTTAACGGAAAAACAGGTTTGTAAAAACATTATGGTGTGCCCTCATCCACTTCATTCACTAGATCTCATACCAGTCTACTTCTGGCTCTTGCCCAAAGTCAAAGTGAACATGAAAGGTAAACATTTTGATTCAAGATGTGGAAGCAGTCACAACAGTGCAACTAAAGACACAAGACTTCCAAGACTTCTTCAAAAGTGGCAAAAACAATGGGATACATGCATTCTAAGAGGGTTTATTTTGAGGAGGTTTAGTGGCAATATATCTATAGGTGTAATATTTTTAAAAAAATATTCACTGTATTTTTTTTGATCACATCTTGTAACTAACTTATCAACAGTTCATCTATTCTATGAATAGTGTACCTTTTGTAGAGTAGAATTTTAGGTGCTTCTTCATGTCAATCTTTTCATGGTAACCAGCAAGCTTTTTGATTCCAACTACTATCTCTGACCTGTTTTTGTCGCAGAGCAGAAAGCACCTAGCTAAGTATGTAACAAATTAATTTGCAGAATGAATGAACACAGAAATAACAATTATGAGACATTTGCAGCAGTTCAGTCAATAGATAAGGAGGAAATGAGGTGAATAACACTGAGAGTAGGCCTGAAAGATATTTGGTAAATAAAATGGATAGAAAGCTAGTAAGGTTTAACAATTACATGGCACTGAGTACACACCCAGGTGGTTTTAAGTCATTTACATATTCTTATTTAATCCTCACATTAACTAGGAGGTAGTTATTGAGGTAGCTAATAATTTTCTCCCATTGGAGACAAGAAAACTAAATTTAAGTAATTAATACAAGTCAGCCAAGACTTAAATTGATGTGTCATCTGCCAAAAGAGTCCTTGTTCTTCTTCCTATTCTGCCTCCACATTCCTGCTAAGTGAAATTATGATTTCCAGCTTGAGTGGATGAGTAAATGGGGTGAGATCAGCAAAGATGTAAAGACCAAGAAAACCAGGGGAAGAGGATGAGGTCAGTTTTAGATACAAACGTGTCTGAGGTACCTATCTTCTTTCGCTAGGCAAGTGTTCTCCACTGAGCTAAATCCTCAAACCCGAGGTACCTGTCTGAGGTATCAATACTACCAGGTGGTTGGTGGTTGGATATGAGCCTAAAACAGGTATGGACTGGGCTATCCAGATTAAGACATCGACAGTATTCAAACTTTGAGAATGCATGAGATGACCCCCCAAAAAATTACATAATGAGGAGATATGTGGACTGAACAACCTACTGAGCATATTTAAGGAAAACTGAAAAGTAATGGTCTCACAGGTATACAGAAACCCCTAGAAGACAGTATGTTAGAAGCCAATGTGGCTTCAGGGAAGGAGTGCTAACAGTATTAAAATAACTTGTCCATTTACAAAAAATATACAACACAGAAAAACGGGTCACACGATTGATACAAGCAAAAATCAAAGGCTGGAATATTAAATGAGGGTTATCTAAGTACATGTCAGGAAGCATCTAAATTGCTGGCATTCAGGGAGACTGCTGCTTTTGTTTGGGAAGACATAATTGAAGCATGTCAAAAAAGTGCTTGGGGTAGATAAGTCATTTAGGTGCCACTGCTTACAAAAGGAGTAAAAATTAAGTTACTTTGGAAAGTGGTTACAGACAATAGGGAAGAAAAGATAAAGGGAGGACGGAGATGAGCTGGAGCATAAGAGAAACTTGTTGGCAGATTGGTTTTAAAAAAATCCGTGAGAACAGCAACACGGAATTTTGTGGTGGAGTGTGCAACTGACTTAAGCTCTCGAATCACTCTCCAGCCCACCAGTGAGCATTCTATTCTCACCACTGCCTTGTGAAGGAGTGAGCTGTTAGGTACTGCCATGACTTGCTCCTCCACCAAATGTCATCTCAAGTTGAATATGTCATTTCAGATGAAAGCATTCAGAGCCAGATGTTGTCCACTACCCACTCTCCCTCTGCCAGAGTGACCAGCAATGTTCTGAATGGTGTCTTGGTCATCCAGGGTCCCAGGTGAGGTAAGAAGCAGATCCCTCCCTCCCATGCCACGGACAAGACACTTAGAATAAACCAATCTTGTTCTAAACCCATCTGTCTGGGGGGCTGTCTATATTGCTGCATGATTTCATACACTTCCAATAACCAATCGCTTGCTAAATCCTGCCAAGTTTATGTCAAACATCCTAACTTTCACTCCAAAATTACACCGGTTCCATTTACCACTCATATCTTTAATCTGGATGATCACAATGTTTCAACTCATCAGCCTTCCTATATATTCTCTAAACTGCAACTTATCTTCCAAAAACTCAAATCTGACTGTCAGTGCCTGGCTTCCTATTCTCCGCCCTTCCCACATCAATACTCTCCCTTTTGTGTTTGAAACTACAGCCACACACTTCCTGAATGCACCTGTCTTGTTTTTGGCAGTGCTATTCCACTATTTGGAATGTACTTACTTCCATCTTAAGATTGTCCTGACCCCCAAATCAGAACCCCTGTCACAAATCACACAGAACCCATATCTCTACTATAATCCTACTTAATAATTACATAATGTGTTTCCCCATAGATAGTCTCAAACAGCTATTACTAAAGAGAGGGGGATATCGAGAGAGGAAAAATACGTATATGCCTTGTCTTTCATTTGATGATCCATACATAGGAATGGAAATAAAGTAATAAAATTTTTTTTTGGGTACAGGTTGTCAGTTTTTGTATCTTAACATGTGCAACACTAAAGGCTACAGCTGTACACATGTCAGCAGTGGTACTCCCTCATCTGAGCAGCTCTGCACATGGTCATCTAAACTCTCAGATTATATTTAAAATTGATGCTGGAACAAATTCCTAAATTTTAAAAATGTAGATTAAGGACTGAATACAGGCTTTCAGCTACAGAGAGTATCTATATATGTAGGGATGTGTTCAAGATTTCCAAACCCAGCATTCTAGACTAATTCAAACCTCTGAGCAATTAGCCTTATTAATATTTCATTAATATGTAAAAGGTAATTAACTTTGCCATTTCTCCCAAGTGGAACTGACATTGTTCAGAAACTTGAAACGCTACGCACTCTTGTTTCAGAGTCCAACTTGTGGTTTAGGTTTTCTGCCATTTGCCTACTACCATTCCAGTTTTTAAGACCCCCACCCATAGGTATACAGAAGCATTTACTTGTCTCCAATCACAATCTAATCCTAGAAAAAACTGCAAAAAAACTGCTATAATCAGTTTAACTTTAATAGTTGTTCTCAAAATGTTGAACTATCAAAATATCACCATTTGGTATAAAGCCAACAGGAAATTGCCATACTGGAAAACAAGCCTTTAGTGCAAGTAAGTAAATGGACAAATTCTGCTTATGTGTAGTTGTAATTTTGCAAATCCATTAACTCAGGTTTCATTAGAATTCAAGTGTGCTGGTTGCTTATGGCTACTGGCCTTAACTTGTATGCAATAAATTGATTTCAAAGCACGTAAACTGCCTCATACTCTCCTTTATAACTTTTTTGGTTTGTTTTTGGTGCTGAGGATCAAACTTAGAGCCTTGTGCTTGCTAGGCAAGTGCCCTACCACTTGAGCTAAACCCCCAGCCTGTAACAGTATTTCTATTAAGTACGCAGAAAGCCGTTTTACAGCCAGAGGAAATACCAGGGATTTACCAAATCAGATGATATTGTATAGAGTGAAAACCTACTTTGACTAAATCGTAAGTTTTAATTAACTGAACTGGTGGAAGAAAACAGGTTAATTAGAAGTAACTATGGTTAGGAATGAAAAACGGACACGTAAGAGTGTCTTAAAACTTGCCTATATAAATGATACTTTTCTCTAAAGAAATGGCTATACAGAATCACAGTTGGTAGACTGCCAAAAGCCGTGGTTTTCAGTTGTGGAAATGCCTATCTCCCCTCACACAGTGACATCTGAAAATGCCTGGAGAGTGCTGGGTGATATAACCGGGAATGATATTATTGGGATCTAGTGGGCAGAGGCCAAGAATGTTGCTAAAGTTACAATGCACGTGACAGCGTCTCCACCACAAAAACAAAACTCCACAGTTCATGTCAATAATGCCTTCTTGATCTAAAATAATGAACAAGAATGCTTCTTCTGAAGTATAAATTCTGAAGAAAAACATGAATTTTACTTTTAGAACAAGAAACCAGGAGTTTATTCCCAGATCTCTTAGGAAAACCTGAATTCATGGTATGGTAACGATTGCAAGCATATACACATTATCTTTGGAAAATGCTACACTAAGAGGACAGGTGAACTAGCACTGCACACATTTAGCTGCCCTTACCTCAGTAAGTAATTGGATTTTTATCATGTTTGAAAGTGAAGTATCTGTGAAACAAGTAAATAGCTTTTTAGCACAACAGGATTATTAAAGACTATTAAAATACAGGGCCACTCATGTTTCTCTTCAGATAGTATAATCTTTTGCCTTTTACTAAAACACGGGGTCCTCCGGGTACTGTGCCATTAACCAGTTTCAAAGTACAGTTCTCTATGGATTTTTGTGACAGCATTCTAGAAAAAAATCACTCACTGTGCATCACCTGTTACTAACAATGGTCAAATACATTAATTCCATTATCCTCGATCTGTAAAGAATTTCATTTCAAGTAGTATGAGGTTTCTAAATGACAACTTGCCAAAGTCAACCCAGATAGTCACCTAAGATTAGAATTCAAAGTTATGAAGGCCAGGGTATTAAGACTCAAAAAACAGACTTCCTCTATGAAAAATCATTCTGAAATCTGACACACGGATATTACAGGATTCAACAAAGTAAAATTATATGCATTAGCTCCTTGGTAATTTTAATTAAGTTGGCTTTTTAAAAGCCCCATTAAAACACAAATCCCATTTTGGATTCAGAGTTAGTTTTCTATATTACAAAGAGCAAAAACATGTCGCTGAAAGATCTTGCTCTAAACCTCCATGTAAGTCTTCAAAAATTCTTTTCTAGTATTAAGAGGAAAACATGCAACTTCACTGTGTGGAAAGGAAAAATACATAATTTCACTTTTTTTTTTCATTTAAAAAAAGTTTTATCTGATGAGTTTTTGGTAGAGTGGGACCAAATACTTCCATTGTTTTCTGTTTTTTACAGCCAAAAGTAGAAAAGAAGAATTTCATTTAACTGGGAAAATCAGTTAAAACCAGAGTAATTTTTTCCAAACAGTATATGATTTGTTACTATGCTCTCAATTTTCCAGTCTATAGAATGGTAAATAAACATTAAAAAAAAGGTATGAATTTGAGATGGCAGTGGCTTGAAAATTAGGATTCAATTTAAAATAGAACTAGAATCCAAATCTCACTTGCTAAAATTTTAAAACATTTTAATATTTAAGTACCTAGAGACTAGCAAGGAATTTTAACAATTTTGATTTTTAATAGAAATGTGGGCAGAAAGATATTTCAATTACAAAGTATTACTTTATGCTTTGTCATGTGACTAACTACAGCTTTAAAAAGCTTAACAAGTTAATTGAATTCTTCAATGACTTAGGATTTTGTATACTTCATCATCATGCATTTCAATCGTGATATGATCATATTCTTATGTCTGAGGCTGAACTAAATATAAAGATATCAGAACATCCCACAGAATTGGTTAATTAAAGATGCCCATTATTTCTTTACTTACCAATGAAAAGTATAAAGAAAAAAAGACTAATCTGGTCAATTATGATTACATAAAAATATGTAAATACTCAAACATTTGATGAAGTCATCATACTTTAAGAACCTGCATTGCTAATGGTTAGGCGGCTTTCAGATATCATTAGTAAAATACATGATCGTCATTTTAAAAACTACCATTCAGTGCTCCTGATTTTATAAGTAACTTTTTAGGCTAGGCTCTATACCAAAATTCCTTTCTGCCTTCATTTTGAAAGATAACCTATGAGTTCAATCCCCAGCACCAAAAAAAGAAAAAAAAGAAAGATAACCTAAAGTCAAAATTCAACCCCATACTGAGCTTCCCATACTGAGCTTTCTTTACTGAAAGAAAGCAAAAGAACACAAAAGAAAAGAAAAGCAAGCAAGCAAGCTCTGAACTAATTTAAACATTCTCATGAAAATCAGCAAACAGCTTACTCTCATAAACCCAACTTTCAGGCTTACAATAAACAACCTACATGTGGAGAATTCCAAAGCAGAAGTTCCTAACATTTCCAGTGAGCAGCATAAGTGGGAGAATGTCTGGAGTCCACATCTTGCTAAACCTTGCTAATTCCATGCCCGTATCTGGAGTGCACCACCATTACAAGTATGGAGTTAATAAGGATGACTCAGTATTTAAAATTCTGAACATTCCTTCTGTTACTAATCTTGTTAAGTATGAGAATACACAGGTAGGGTAAGTTAACACTAAGACCATAACAGTGGTATCTATTTGTTTAGTACTATAAAAACTTCAGCTATGTTAAAAAAAAAAAAAAAAAAAAGCTGGTTTGCAATACTCAAAAAAATAAAGAAAATAAAAGTAAAATGCATGTTGGATGTTAAAAACGGAAAAAAATTTGAATTTAACTTTAGGCAATTAACTAAGACATTCACACAACATATGTATGTCAGTCTCCTATTCAGTCCTAGAGCCTGCAGTATTGTAATTTATTGGAAACCATAACCAAAAACTTAAATATAGCCACAACATCTATAACACAGCAATGCATAGTACATATATACTAACAGCTCAAAATAAGTTTCTATTACAGTTTTATGCAAATTATGATATAAGATTATCACCTGCCATACTTCAAAATGGCACCAACTTCATGTAACTACATACCATGTAAATGTACTAATCAAAAACCTCACTAGTAGCAATTTCTGTGTTAGCATCTGAACATTCAAAATCAAGTTCTTAATCTAAAACCCACAGTATGGGTATTAATTAAAACCACTGCGTATTCAGATGTTAAAGCAGATAAATAATACAGCAGTATTCTAATTCACAGTTTCAAAAATAAAGGGTGCAGCTTTCAAATATCTGATTGCTTGAAATTGGTCACTCAATTTAACAACTGCCTCCTTCAATACATGTAAACTATGCTTGCACAGCATTAGGAGATGCCTTTTATTTCAGAAGTTAGTTCTTACTGTTACAGGAGCACCACAAATTTGAAGAGGCTACATTGTGAAATGAGCTCACTGAAGGATATTTTAAACAAAATTTCAACTACAATACAAAGTACTGCGAAAGCTCTGTCCCTTACCACAGATCTCTTAATCAGGGAAAAGTAGTTAACACTTAGCAAATACAATATGTATATTAGTTCTACAGAGATAGGAAAATCTCTAACTCAACTAAATGGAAATATTAGGCTAATAAAACTGTGATAGCCGGCTTCAGAATTTTCCTAAAAACAAAATTCAAAAGCAGACACAGTATTTGTATCTTTCCATAAGGAATGTAGACATCCACAGAAAAGGAAAGAAAAATCTGGCTTTTAGAATTTCTAGGTAGAAACACACAGGAATGGATAACTGAGAAAAACTGGGTACTTAAATATTCAAATTTTAAATGTGTAAGAAAACTAATAATAGAAAAAATGGCAAATTGTTACCGTAACTTGATTTGCTAAAAACATCTGCAAATTCACACTGGCGTTAAGCAGCCCAAAGTTTCAAAAATTTACTCCTCTCTCCTTCTCTCTAGATACATGTTTTCTGTGCAAAAATAAGTATCTGAAAATTGCACTAATACTTGTTCGAATTTTTGTATTATGAATAATTGCACATGCTGCTTTATAGACAATACGTATTTGTAAACTTGCTCATGCAAAATTAGTGTGTGCAACAGGGATACTGTTCTCATACTAAAAAATGTTACCTTATCTTTTTAAAATTGCCAAACCCTCTGAAACGTAACAAATCTAAAATGGATATTCTTGTCTGCCAGCTAAAAATCAGTTATGTTGCTGAAACAGAAACTTATACAAGAAACATGGTTTTCGTCTTGCAGAGTTTTTGATTTTGAGAAAATGTATAAAACAAAGAAATTCATGGTCACAAAATTTTAACATTTTAATCCTAAACATTACAGGGTAAATATATACTGGACCCTCTCTCCACATTCCATAAATCCTAACTTTTAGTTTTCATTTTAAATGGTGTCCTAACCACTAAAACATTAGTGGTTTTACAACCTCTGGATTATGGAAATATGTATTTTTGAAATAAATGCTACAAAAACAATAATGGAAGAAAGCTGAACAAACTGTCGCCGTGAAGGAAAAAAAAGTGGAACATTTTGAAGCTTTTAGACACTTCTCTTTTCATGTCTTATGACTAACTTGTCAATTCAGTGCACTGAATGGTCAAACATAACGGTCCCCATATTGAATGAATATCTAACTAGTGTCCATTGATTCCAAATTAGTGGATGATGAATCTTTTTGGATACTTTCAAAGATGGCTGCCAGCTCAGGGTTAGAACTGATCTGTGACTGGAATTCACTCATCAGTGGACTCTTCTCTGCTTCTGGAATGGTTAGCAGTGCTGCTACTGCTCTCATGGCAGATCGCTTTAATTCATCTTGCTTTTCAAACTCCTGCTTTACTGAGTTTGCCTTTACCTGTAACACGGAGTAAAATTAGATTACAGGCTAGAATGTGTAATACATTATTATACACGTATGCTATAATATGCTCTTTTATGAACAAAATTTAAGCACACAACTCCTGGTAAACAGAGTAATGCTAGTTTTTCATAGGTGTAAATGGTACAGCAAATTCTAAGCACAGATGGTCTTAAGCTTCTTTTCAAATCAGCAGCTGAATCTTTTCAAGGGAATATAAAGCCTCTTAGAAAAATAGAAAATTCGACCTACAGGGCAGAAACAGAGAGCAAAACTCAGTCTTAACTGATTAACAAGTCCCACTTTGGCCCTTACCAAGAAACTATACTTTGCAGCTACCTATTATTCACTATTGTTCAAAGCCACAAAAATAATTTTTTTCCTCCTATGCTTCCCTCCCTCATCAGAACTAATACTTCTTTTTATCTCATCCCGTATCAGTACCTCAAAATATGAAATCGTATTGTTATAGCAATAAACAAATGTTTAAGAGCAGCACTTGACAGTGCTATTTTATGAAATATTCAGAGACAAAAGGTTAACTTTTTAAATCAATTGCTATATAAGGTGCCAGCATAATTAAATCTGGAAAACTAAAACATAAAATAAGCTAGGAATCTTGAATTCAAAAGGTTATACATGAAAAAGAAAACTGGTTTTATCTTACAGAATTTTTGACTTTTAAATGATAAAACTTATTATAAAACAAAAGAATTCATGGTCACAAAATTTTAACACTTTAACAGAAAGACTGGATGCTACCTCTACACTCCATAAATCCTACACCAATTTTAGCCTAAGTTGATATCTATCAGTCATTACCTTAGTTGTACATGTGGCACGTAGGGGCTCAACGAGCCGATCCAACCTCTGTAGCACTGCACTTGGACAAAGCGTAGAGAGTCTCACCAACATTAAAAATGTTAGCATCTATAAAAAATTGACAAAATTTAAACAATATTTTTCTAAAGAAAACCCCAAATCCTGACAAATCTTTTAAAAGGAGAATGAATAGGATGCAAAAGAAAGCTTTATTTTAATGTAATCTGCCATTCAGAATCACACAGATATGTTTCAAACCTATCTGAGGTACATGCTAGAAAGACCTCAACTATCACACGGTCCTAGAATACAAAAACTAACACTATAGTTTTCAATCTTGGCTGCATTATTAGAGTCACCTGGGGAGATTTTGAAACGCGTCCCCTCCTCCGCTCCCCCTCCCGAGACTATTTAACTTGTCAGGATACGCCTTAGATTCAGTAATTTTTGAAAAGCTCTTGTGCAACCAGATTTGAAAGTTACTGATGTTTTTAATTCTTCTGGGAAGACGCCAAGAAGAGGAATAGCTGGTTAAATGGAATCTCTAGTTGTAGTTTTTTTGAGGAATCTCCACATTGATTTCCACAGTGGTTTGACCTGCCTATGCTCCCACCAACAGTGGAGGAGGGTTCCTTTTTCCCCACAGCCACGCCAGCACTTGTTATTGATTTCTTGGTAACAGGCATTCTTTCTGGAGTGAGATGGAATCTTACTGTTGTTTTAATTTGCATCTCTTGAATGACCAGTGATGTTGAACACTTTTTCATGTATTTACTTACTTGTCATTTATATTTCTTCATCTGAGAGCTATCTATTCATTTCAGATGCCCATTTTTAGACTGAGTCTTTAAATTTGGGGGGGTCTGATTTTTTTGAGGTCTTTATATATTCTAGATGTTAGACTTTTGTCTGAGGAACAGCTGGTAAAAATTTTTTCCCTCTGTGGGTTTTTATCCCACTCGGTTGATTTCTTTCCCAGAAGAATTAAAAACATCATACTACAGTGATATACGCACAACCATGTTTATAGCAACACAATTTGTAAAAGCTAAGTCTTTGAAACAACCCAAATGCTCAGCAACTACTGAATGGTTAAAGATGTGGTTTAGGGGCTGGGGATTTAGCTCAGTGATTAGAGTGCTTGCCTTGCAAGCACAAGGGCCTGAGTTCGATCCCCAGCACCACACACACACACAAAAAAGTAAAAAAAGATGTGGTTTATACATAATGGAGTACTATTCTGCCAAGAAAAAAGATAAACTTGAAACATTTACAGGTAAATGGATACACCTCAAGAACAAACTCTTAAGTGAAATATATTAGACACATATGTCTACATTATCGAATTGTTTCTCTGATATGAGAAACCCTAAGTGTAAATACGGACAAAAAGGTGTAACAGACGGTGTAGAAAAGAAACATAATATTCAAATGGGAATAGAACTAGAGAGGGAAGAGGAAGAAAAGGAAAGGAAAGAGAAAAGAAACAGAAAAAGAAAAAAAAGGAAAAATGTAAATAAAGCTACTGTAAATAAGGAGGAGGGGGAGGAGAAGGGAGGGAAGGAGAAAGGGGGGAACCAAAATATATCATGTACAGGTACAAATTAACTATGATGAATGTGATCATTATGCTCATCTGTGATGTACCAATACATATTCTCGGTATTAAAAAAAAAAAGAAACAGAAAAACACCAAAGGAAAAAAAATTCGAAGAAGACTCAAACATAAAAGAAAAGTCACTGAATAAGGTAATTACAGAACTAAAGAAAAGCTGTTGGTAAGTTCTGAGCAGATTTTCAAGCAGGAAGAGGAGCTATTATCCAGATTAATCCATGCGAGACCCGGTAACCCATAATCCTCTTTCTCTTAGAGTATAAATTTATAGACTTAAACAGCCTGTTACTTTCTTGGGCTCAGTCACTACGCACACGGCAGTAGGACAGAGCCCTGCCAGTGTGGCTCAATTTCTGCTCAGCTGGTTTTACTCTGCCTGGCCAAAGGTCCTAATGCAGAGCAAATGAAAAGGAAAGAAACTTTTCAAATTACATCGCTACTGCTCATATGTAAAATACAGATGACTATGAAAGAGTTACAAGCAGTATGGTTCTTCTCTAGTTGCTTCTACAGATTGCTTTGCGTATCTGAACACGTAAATGTTATTCTCTAACAAAATTCTTGATAAACAAGTATATTATATTGAATAACAAAAATCATTCAGGTAAACAAAATAGTTATTATTCAAATCAGCCCCCAAAACAGCCCAAGATAATTAATCAATACGAGGAAACTTAAGAGAAAATCCTCCATGGTTTAAACTATAGCTCATTATCAAGACAGGCCAAAAAAATCAGACTTTATACATGGAACAGCAAAACCTATCTGGACTCCTCTTTTGAGGGCAAGGATCAAGGTAGGGACTATTCACTAAGGCAAGTTGGTAAAAGCATCTCTTAAAATGTTTGTGTTCATTCTCTTTCCTCCTTCAATAAATAGGATTTTGGATTTTTATTGTATATCAACAATGCTACACACCCTCACTACTTCTGCATATTATAGTTTATAAAATGCTTACTAAAACCTTACAGACAGCCCAATTTTTCCCTTAATCCACGTAAGTAAATTACAAGATTAAAAGATGCTACAAGCAAAGCTTTCTTCTAAGATATTCTATAAAGTCACAAACACTTTACCTTAATATCGTAATGGTCCTTCAAACCATCTTCAACATGATTTAGAAATTCAAAGATATCCAGCCTATCAAGACAACTGTCCAGAAGTGTATACATACACTCAAAAGCAGCCTTTCTAATATCCAGACCATCATCAACTGTGTGTTTAAATGGACCCATTTCTACCTGTTAAAACAAAAAAAGAATGTGCAGATGTGGTATTTAAAAAGTAAGAGAAACAACTCAGGTAAGTTAGAGGTAATCTAACTTACCTCTCTTATAAGCTCTTTTCTAACTTTTGTTTCATTGTAAAGATGTGGAAGAACGGTATCCAGAAGATCCCTTATTAGTGATGGCTTGTTATGTGCTGCTGAATTGAATGTGACCAAGGCTACTCTTCTTACATTCAAATCTGGATCTTCCAAAGTTTTTAGGAAATCACCTGGAAAATTCAGTTACAGTAAACTGAAGATGTAACATACGTTTTTTCTTCCAAATTAGTTTATGATTGTTGTTGTCACTGTTATTTCTTCAATGAACCTGCTGAAATACTAAGTGAACCATAAGGTTTATTTTTGCAGCAGGGAAAGTACCATTTTTGAAGCTACGTACATTTTTAGTTGATAATCTACACTTGGTAGCTACAAAAGGATAACAGAGAAATGCAGGAGAGGTGAGAGAAGAGTTGAGTTTCTCTTTGAAATACAGTAATTTGACAAAATTAGGAGAGAGATTTTAGATACTGTACATTGGTAAACTCAATAATGACACCCAGGATAATCCTAGCAGTAAATGCAAAAAAGAAAAAGTTTTTAAAAAGTTTTAAAAAATCCTTCCCTCCAATTATTTAACTACTAAACTGATAGATTAGAAGAGTAACTAGAACAGAATACATATCTAACTTTCGGTAAATTACCCAACATATTGCTATTATTATAGACAAAAAGATGTCCTGGACTAACCCAGCAGTCCCGCATTCCTTCATGTAGGGTGTAGGAATTTCAAATTTTTAAAGTTTCCTAGGTGATTCTGACATTCAAATAGCCAAATACTGAACTAGGAAGAATAGCATCCATTTGTACATGTGTTTACTTTTTCGGAAATGGCAATCCCTTACTACAGTTCAAAATTTAAAGAGTTCTTCCCTCCCCTTTTGTGGCATATTGCAGAATGAGATGAAGCTACAAAGCTTCTTTGCCATATGCCTCTAGTTTTCCTGCTGGTATCTCTATTCTCCTATCCTTGGGAAAGCACCAAAGTTAAATGGTGAGGGTTTTTGGGCAACTACCACCCCAGGGAAAACAATGATGAAAACAAACACAGAGAAGCTACAAAATTGTATGTAATCTCAGAAACGAATTCCTGTCTCTGTAGAAATGCACCTGGCTCTAGTTTTTCTTGGGCATCTCTTCTTAGTTCTTCTGAGGATTAACTCTATCCAATTTCATTTTTTTTTGTTTTTAGGTTGTTTACAACTTACGTGGGGTCATCTCTACAGGTCCCCTTGGGAGCTAGATGGTTATAAACAATAATCAAAAATAGGGCTCTAATAGTACAAGTGAGATTCATTTACAATCAACATGAAACTTCTGATGGGTCAGATAGATCTAGTATCTTTAACTTTATTCATTAAAGTTACTCATCCCCAAATTGTGGTATCAGGTACGTAGTTGCTTCTAAAGACATGCTGGTACATTTGCTAATTTCAGTTATTTGCAAAATTATCAGGCAATAATGTCAAGCTAAGCAAATAATTCACTAAATAATTCACTAATAATTCACTAAAGTTATAAGACCTATAAGTTATAAGGCTTAGTTATAAGGTTATCATTAACCTTATTTTCTTTCCTTTATTCCTTATTAATCTTTTAAATAAAACAATTACCTACAAGCATTTTAATTCCTCATCACTAAAAATGAAGCTCCTCAGTAAGTTTTTAGTGACTGAAATGAAGAGTTCCTTAACTATATTCTATCTTTCCCCAAAATAGTTCATCAATATGTTTATCTTTGTTTCCACTTACCTATACAGTTCTTTAATAGTGGATCAATAGGTTGAGGATGATCAGAAATAGTAAACTTCACAGCTGTAACCACTGAGCTTCGGGCATATGATGAGCCTAGTTAAAAATAAATTGCACGTCTATTGGTATAGTCCACTAAAGCCCATGGACATCATTTTCAAACTACTTTACATAACACCAGTGTCTTCAATTCTTTAAAGTTCTCTTTGACCAAAAAAAAAAAAAAAAAAAAAGAAAAGAAAAAATTATAATAATAAAAAAAATAGTATTTCTTATGGTTCTCAGGGTACTAAAGGAGCAAAGTTTACTCACCTTATGAAATATAACCCTATTAGATTTCAAAAGAAACAATTTCTTCTGTGAAGGACAGGACCTAGGGAAGCAGCAATAGAGGAACTAGCCCTCATAAGGGAACTAGTTAATTCTATAAATAGCCTGCAAAATTTTCAAAAATTTTTAATTATAAAAGAAAACAATTTTAAAGAAATAAACAGCCATTACCACTTTCTACTTGAATAGGGTAGACACTGGTAAATCTGAAATCTCTTCTAAGCTCTTTCAACTGAACTAAATACTTTCACCAATTTTAATACAATTAGTAATAGTAGGCTATTTATATTAATTCAAGAGCTATGTCTTCTCCAACTTTAAAATAAAACAGTAACATTAAATGTAGTCGGCAGAGGCACTAGATCTGAAATTATAATCTAACCTTCTAAACAAAATGTCAATTGAACATGACTCCTCATTACAACATAAGGTACCACCTTTCTTCATATACACAGCTTTAACATATAAGAAAATACAGATACAGCTTAACGTCCTCATTAGGCATCTTTCAAGGCAACCAATTATCAATTTTTTTAGGTAAGAAAATCTAGATACTCACCTGATATCAAATATCCCTTAAGCCGTGGAAGGAGAGTTTCTGGATCAATTAGAGTGAGTTTTCCTAGACATTCAGCCACAACGTTTCTGGTACCTTCCTCTGCACACTCACAGTGTTTTAGTAATAAGGACCAGATATTTTCAACATATGGTTTAAGGCCAACCACTGATGCAGAGCTAATAATTTCCTTCAAGGAATGAAGCAGAAGATACTGCCTTTTGGGCTGACTGGTTATTTCTTGCAAGACAAATGGCAGATATTCAGGAAGATTGCCCACACTAATGCTGCCTAGTGCATAGGATGCAGCTGATTTCACTTCTTCACTAGGAGACGAGAAAGCTTCTAATATTACAGATTTTAGTTCCAACTGACCACTTAAGTCAATATGATGTCCAACTTCTCCAAGAGAAAGGAGAGCTAAGAGGCGAATGGAATCTGTAGACCTTGAGTTCTTGACATCTTGAATAAACTGACCTACTACAGCTGGTCCCTCCTTGGGACATGCTCGAGTAAGGGCAGCTACACATTTGGCAATGGAATAGTAAGATTGCTTATGAGTAAGAGCTGTACTCTGAGAGTACACTGGACCAGTCAGCATGCGCAGCAAATCCATGTACCCTAGGTTATTTGTTCCAGTGACAACCAGAGCTTGGAAAAAGTCTAGCATGGCACTAAGAGCTCCTCCCTGCAACAAGGGTGATCTTACAAGTCCAATAAGTTCATTGAGAATAGATCCACTTATCTTTGAAAGGGAGGAGGGATATACTTTTGCCAGGGTAGTAAGAAAACTGATAGCCATCTGTGAAACATGCATATCACTTTCACTGATAAGAGGTGGGAGCTCATCTAGAACTGCATCAATCATGGCAGCTGTCAAACTGTCACTATAGTTTTTAATTAGAATATCTAAGGCAGACAGGGTTCCCAGTTTTAAAGCTCTCTGGTTTTTCCTGAGAAATGAAGCAAGAATTGGAACCCCTTCTCCCAGGACAGGCCTCAAATCTATCTTCAAAGGTGACCCAGCAATCAGCGTCAATGCCTTCACTGTTGTTAACCGGGTAATTTCATTCTTTAATCTCTCCAAGAAAATCTGAAGCGTATTAGGCAAATCAGAACCCAAATTGTCTCCAAGGTTGCAAATAATTTGTCCCATACAGGAAATAGCCCTTTCCTTGACTTCCTGATCAATGTCCGCTGCTTTTAATCTCTTTATAGTACAGGTAAAGAGATCTTTGATGTAAGGAGTCGCATCGAATGAAGAAGGCTGATCTAAAGGACGGATTACTTTGACAAGCTGCTGAGTAACAAGAAGCGCTTCAGATGTAATCTTGTAAAATGGGTCTCCAACACAAGCCACCACTGGAGGGACCAAAGCCTGAACATGAGGATGGAAGACTTGAGGAGAGTGGTTACACAGGATCACATATAAGCATGACAAAGCATCAATCTTCAAATTCGATGAGCTTGATTTATCATTCAGTGAGAAAATAATTCCTAAAAAGTCAAGGAAAGAAGTCTCATCATTTCAGTGCAGTTTCAAGAAAATATAAAATTAAATCAACCCCTAAAACTTGGAATAAACTGTTAAAAGTTCCCACCTCATCATATTATCTCTACAGCAGCAGAAATTTACTACCTGTAACAAATATTAAAGCCAGTGATTTTAAGGTAAAATTTTAAACATTTTACTTGCAAATTCCTAACTTCATATATTCTTTTAAATACAAAATTCCAGTTTGTTCTCACAAACGTCTCTCTTAAAGGATACATTTGAGCTTATCTAAGTCATCAAATAAGAAATTCATAGTAAATCCCCAAGAGACTGTTTCATACCTGGTACAAGCACAGGAATGTGTTGTGTTAGGGCGCCAGGTAATACATTTACTAGTTCAGTTAACATGTTAAAACAACACTGTCGTGTCTTCACGCTTTTTTCTTTCATCTGTTTGTGCAGAGCTTTAACGATGTTGGGAACCTGTAATTATCACATATTCATTAACTGGTTCATCCACTGGTATTTCTTCAGTCCACTTAGAATGAATTATGGGAAATAAGGAGAAAGGAATTTATCTTTTTTAGGGGACGGCATGGGGGCTGCATTTCTAATTTAGCTTTCTACTGCTACAGCTAACAGACTGTCACACAAAAACTAAGTTTGCTGCATGCACTCTATATGTTCACTTCTATGTCTGCCTGATACTGGAATAGCCTTGATAAATTTTTATTACAAAATATACATGACGAACAAAAACCAAATAATAAAATAACTTACAACCAAACTTTAGGAATGCAATTTATAAATGGAAGAACAGATAAGCACTGAATAAAACAAGACAAACTACTGAAAAATAACGATCAAGTTAGTCTTCCTCCACTTTGCTGTTACAATGAAAGCTACTTCAAAGTAGCTACAAACAGCAGGAACAGAATTCAGACATCTGTTTCAAATTTTGTTCTTTTAGTCAGTAGAACTTAAATGTGGCCTGTATTGTACTGACAAATCGTATGGATGCCAGATTGACAGAGTTCTAAAATTCCTCAATAACAAAGTGAAAACAAAAACAACCAACAAGAACACTACACAGACACAATCACAACTGTGAAACTAGAAACAAAAGAAATTGCCTAACTCGCCAGAACATTATCAGAATTCCTACTGAGTCTACTAAATACCTAACTTCCATATACTTTATTCCCATTCCTTTCTATACTTAATCTTCAATATTCACCTTTATGAATATATTCATAAAATTATTTACACTATTTGAAAACAAGATACAGTATTTGTGTTTTCCTTTCCCCAGGTTAAACTCTTTCAACATACGTTTCTGTAATCTACAAAAAAAGGACAGTACAGGGACTGGGGATTTAGCTCAGTGGTAGAGCATTTGTTTAGCAAGCACAAAGCCCTAAATTCAATCCCCGGGACCCAAAAAGGACAGTACAGAATCCATACAGCTTCTATAGGGATTACATGTGGCAGGAAAATGCCCAATATGTACTGAATAGTCCATAAAAGGGAGCTACATAGCTCTAATGTTTAAGATCATAGGAAAAAAACACCTTGAAATGAAAAATGTGTATGTTACTAGCAGTCACAGTTGTCATATGTTAAGCACTTACTATACAGTAAGTACTGTACACTGATAACTATATAGATCATTTCATTTCTTGGCACCCTGGGTAGATGTCTCTAAACTCTTATTACATATGAGAAAAATTAGGTTTAATAAAATAAAAAATGTCCCAAATCATACAACTAAATTAAGAGTGAAGCTGGCTATACAGCCCACAGCTTTAAGAATTTTTCATTTACATCTAAGATAAAGGCTATTTTATCAAATCTTAAAATTACTTTAGAATTGTTTACCAAGAACAATCAAGAATATCTCAGGTAGAATAAATGGCTTATAAGTATATATGAACATCCATTGACTTCTTTTTTAGTATACGTATTGCCAAAGGGAGTACACCATCCTTCAACTTCTATACAACCTATATTCCTAGAACTTTCTGCTTCTCTGAAGATATTCTAGAACTCACATAAAAATTTTTTTACAAAACATCTCACTTACTATCATGATAAACATACTTTAAACCAGGGGCTGGGGATTTAGCTCAGTGGTTAAAGTGCCTGCCTGGCAAGCACAAGGGCCGGAGTTCGATCCCCAGCACCAAAAAAAAAAAACAAAAAACAAAAAAAACAAAAAAAAACAAAAAACAAAAACTTTAAACCAACCTGACTCTGAAGCATTGTTAAAGGCGTTTCTCCCTGTTCCATTGCATCAGGGTCACACAGCCAACTTTGCACAGGACGAGTTTGCTTCAAAAGAGAGAGGTATGCATGAAAAACATCTGCCTTTACATTCTCCTCCCGCTCTTTAAATCTGGATATCAGTGCAGGAGAGACGGTCTTGTAGAACTCTGGAAGCATTTCATGCCTTGTGCTAACGACGGCGTCCAGGCACTTAGCAGCTGCGCGCCTCACTTTCCAACTCATGTCATCATCATCACTGTATTCATCATCACTACCTGAAGAAAGTTTTAATGAGAACAGGCTATTAATAAGTACATCATTTAATACAGCATTATTCTTAGCCAAGGTAGTTAATGTAGTTTTTCTTCAACAAAGTCAGCGATAAGTTTAAAAATGACAACTTGAAACAGATGCAGAGCTTATTACTTATATAAATGTGCACATAATTACGTTTAAAGAAAGGACTGATTGTGCTTTAAATTTGCTAAAATTTTCTCAGTTATTGTGGGTAATGAATAGCTGCTTATAAAACTCTTTAAAATCATTAACTTTAGAATATAAATATTATAAAATCATAAATTTCCTGGCCGTTGAAAAAATTCAAAGGACTTGATACTACAGGAAATTCAAACAAAGGGGGCATTTATAAATTAAACCCTGAAATGGATCTTTGGCTATAAATTATATTATAAAACGAATGGCTACTAATCGTTTTCTAATTTTCTGGGGGCTGGGAAAGTAGAAGAATCCTGGCATCATCTTGGTCATAGGCATTTCATTAAACTTGCTGATGTGGTCCTAGGAAAAATATGCATATTATCGACCTTTCACAATTTTGTCTCAAGAAACTTTATCTTCTTCATTATTACAAGAAAATGTTTTCTACTTAACAGGTCTACAATTCCTAATGTTAAAACTAAAATACTCCAAGTATAAGAATTAAGAACTTCACCTCATTTATGTATACTTAATAACTGAGGTGTGTGAAATATCAAAAAAAGTTTCCTTCTAAGAGCATCAGGTTGAAGCACTTAGGTAACAAATTCAGCAAGGTAGCACAAATAACAGCAGTTCTCATGACAGTTTAAAATGATGTAACAATGATTTTGTTATTTTTAGAAAACACAGCCCTGAAATGATTCCTTAGCCTGTGTGTACGGCGATCTCTCTCTACTGCCTTATACATATTCCAGTAAACTTAGTGTTAGTCAAATGTAGCCAAGCTAGACCTTAGAAGATTCTAGGAAATATAATAAAATTTTCCAATCTCCAGTTATTTCATTGATTGTATCACACTATAGGAAAATTCAAGTACTGCTAAACACATGCATTTGATTCATTCACCAATACCTATTTAAATAAGTTAAAAGGTACTGCCAAAACAGACTAGTCATTTAAAAGAAAATAAACAAATGAAGTTTTTTCCTATGTTAATACACAATGGGAATTGCATCCTAGCAATTATAAGCCTTACTGAACACAAGTTCATAAAAAACTAACACATGTCCTGATCACTGAAATTACGTTTAGTTTATGAGTCATGATAAAATCAAGGTAGAAAAGGCATTTAAGATTTACAGCTCTTAACTTATAAAGCACCTGAAGCACCTGCTTTGTTCCCTAACCACCAACATTTAAAACATAGAACACACATTGCTATTGTTTCCTTCAAGTGATATTCATATTGTAACATGAGCTAAATAGTGAGTGTTTACTGTGTGTCAAGCACTATCCTAAACACTGAAATAAGAAATCAAGAGACTGATTTTTCTAGTCTTCACGAAGAAGACTATTCTAACAGAGAGAAGAAAAGAATATGTCACAAAGTTATTAAATGTCATAAAAGAAATGTTAAAAAATGCTGAAAAGTGAAATATGGGTATGTCAAGTAAGAGGAAAGCTCTGGGGTGAAAGGTGTGAGAGGAGAATCAGGTATGACTTCAAAGTGTTTGGCCTGAAAAACTAAAAAGAATGGAGGCACTACCTTGAAATGGAAAAAAAATTAAAGAACAGATTTGGAGAGGGACAGGAAGAAAAGGTATTAGTCAGATATGAACCTGAATTCAAGGAAAGATTTGGAGCAAAGATAAAATCTAGGTTGTCAGTCTACTGACATTAAAGCTAGGAGACTAGATGAAATCAGTAAGAAAACTAAGAGTGTAAGAAGTCAGTCCAAGAATTCAGACTTAAAGAGTATTCTAAGTTTCATGATGAGGAAGATGAAAAATTAGCATGGGAGACTGAAAAAGAGTAATGTGGTACGGTGGTGTCCTAGAAGCTAAATAAAGTTGCTGAGCCCGAATAATAGAGTAAATGTTTGCAGGCATTTGCAATCTTATCCATCACTGAAGAACTAGGTTCAAGATAGAAGGTAGAGAAAGAAACGAGTAGCATTCATTTGAAGAGTTCTGTTCTGGGGGGAGAAAACATGCAGTACCAGACAGGGTTACAGGATGTTTTTGCAGTTGTCTTTAAAACACAAGTTAAATTATAGAAAGTCATTACATAAACTCAAGAATCAACTAAAAAGTATTAATGTATCCATTTAAATTTATTATTATGATCTTCCAATACAAACAGCATCCATAGTTTTTGTCCCTGCCATGATACTTTTTCTAAAGTTAATCTACAAATTACAGTGTAAAGTCAGTCTTAGGGAGGCTCAGAAATGTTTTTAAGTTATTCATGAAAGTTAATAGGGCCTCAAAATTTAGTATAATGACTATAACTATGAATAAGTAAAAAATTCAATACCAACCAAACGTCTCTGAATATGTATACCTTTAGATTTAAGTTTTAAAAAACACGGATTAGCTTCTTGAAAAAAATATTCTAGAAAATTTGAATACAAAAGAACAAATCTATGGTATACTTTGCAGTAAAAATCATCTCTCTCTCTAACACCTGGCCTTTCATGAAACTTAACAAATAAGATTCCTTTTATTTAATTTGCAATACCTTGGTCATCATCATCACCACCATCAGCATCCATAGCATTTTCATCTTCGTCTTCATCATCATAATTATAATTTGGATCATAGGTAAGATATTTAAGACAAATGTTTATAATGGTAGAAACATGAGGATATACTTCCTTAGGACATCTGAAAACAAAAAACAAAAGCTGCTTTAAATAACTGTGTTTTTCTCCTTGCTTCAGTATCTGCCGTTTTGTTTATTAGTGATAACTCAGGAATGTGGTTCCCAGATCATCTGAAAGAAATTTATCTTCCAAATTACAATTGATAAATTTTAAGATAAACTTCCTCATCCTGCACCTTAACTCTTGCTATGGTTAATGTGAGGTGGCATACAAAGAAATTGGTGTATGCTCTATCTTCCCAACATGAAAACCAAGCCCAGGTGAATGTGCTCATCTGCAACTAGGATGATTTGTGAAAATGTTAGTCCATATTCATCTAGTTTGGTCTTCTGGATCTATTTTGGGATGACAGAACAGAGAAATGCCCACAGGCCCAACAAATAAAGGAATAATTTGTTTTTACTAATTAAAGGGATACAAGTGAATCCCACAATTAAAAACTTTGGTATTAAAAGCCACTTTTGAAAACTATGAGCAAGCAGCAAGGAATGTTGTTTTCCAGTACATAAACATGCTTTCTAAAAAAATATTACTATCAAGGATTCCAAAGTGAGAATTAATGCCCTGGCAAAACAAATGTGACATATCTAAAATAATGGTTAAAAAACCAAAAAATTCGCTGCGTATTTCTGATGGGATAATTAATCTACCCTGCAGCTCTCACAGGACAAACATTATTATACTGACATCCTTCTTCCCTGCTAAAGAGTCAAAATAACCCTAAAATAATGCCTTCTCCAGGTCCTTTAAATAAAGTCTTACCAATGAGAAGGCAACATTTTCAAAATAAATGTGATGACCACATTTTAACAGTGAGATGACATTAGCTCAAATTCTGTAATGGCTATCAATTATTTATATTGCCCAATGAAGAAATAAAGCCAGGTGTGGTGGCGTACGCCTATAATCCCAGCACTCAGGAGGCTGAGGCAGGAAGATTGCTCCAGCCTGACTAGCAGACAAAAACTGTCTCAAAAAACAAAATAAAACAAAAACAAACAAAAAATTACATAATCTGAAATCTATCTATAAGCGGTTTCTCCTTACATACCAAACGACTTTAATTATTTTAAAACTTTTCTTAAAAAAGTTTCTTAAAAACTTACCTTCTCACAAATGATTCAAAGGCTTGAATGCAGTACTCTCGTAATTCATCATCATCTACATTACAAAATTTTACCACCAAAGGAATTATCTTCTCAAGGTACTCACCTAAGAAAAGCATATTGTTTCTTAAGCCATACATTATTTTTTAAAGCTAAAAATAACTTTAAAATATTTTAAAATTTCTTACCTATCCTATGACCAGCTTGCCTACTAATAGCAGCAATACACTGTATGTAAGTTCTTGTTGTTGACATGGAATCATTTTTGGACAACTCTGACAACAGATGTTCAATCAGATCTACAAAAACGATATTTCCACAGCTCATAACCAGATGGCCAAGAGCTATAATGGTTCTTTTCCTCACTGCAAGTCTAGGGCTAGTTAACTGGGGGAGTAGACAGGTCAGAATTGAAGGATGAAAATTAACAAGAAGTCCTCCTTGCCTAAAAAAAAAAAAAGAAAAAAAAAAGGAAAACAAATGAATTCAAGATATGTGAGTATTACTAAAACATCTGGTCTCTGAACCCAACGTAAATATGCAGGATATAAATTTAGTTGAGACAACTCCACATTCAGAATGTATAAAAAACTGAATTCTCACCATCTCTACCAATGCAACTGAAAACCTAAGATGAATAAATACAGCTCTAAATTTATTCCCCCAAACTAAGTCCTAGAATCTGACATACATTCTCTACCAAAGTATACGCAACCAGTTGACTAGGGAAAGCACCAAATAAAACAAAAGCATAAAATGATCTTGTCACTTTTCTCCTTCCACAATTCTTACATTTCTTGCTAGTTATGACTTTTTAGGAGATTCACAACACTAAAACCTCAGGATCTTTGACTTCTCCCCCTCTTGCACCTTTTCTCTCTCTATATATTTATATACCAAGTTTCACTGATCATCTTGGTCTAAAATTATACTTCCAGATCACCTCACAGGGTAATGCGCCAATAGTGCTACGGATCAAAGCACGTAAGGGACAAATCACATGAGTAGAGTATCACTATTTATCAAATAAAATATAAATTCCCATCTATCTCAACATGACCCTAATCTATCAGAATGATTTCCTACTACTTTTCTATTCATTCTGTATTTGGAAAACTAGAATATATTGTTTCCCACTCCAACACTACTTAGGCCAATAGATTCTGCACCTCAGCACATCCACCTACTAAAGCGCTACCCATTCTTCTAATTCAGTGCAAATGCCACTCTTACCATAAAAAACTTCCTTGAATATACTTGTTAGTCTTTAGTCTCATTCTGCCTTTATAAGTATTTGTGTTCTTGCTTCCTATAGTGAAGCATAAGCTCTTTGTGTGGTGTCAGGATAATAGCTCTTTGCTGTATGTATTTCTATACACTCTCTTCCAGCTGAAGGTACTCAATTATTTTTAAATTGAACTGAATCAGCCAAATAACATCTTCACAAATAATGAAGAACTAATAACTACAGAATCAAAGATAAACTGAAATTGATAGGTTCTTTAAGGTATTTTCTCCTAAGAATTGCTCAAGTCTATCCATTTTCCCCAAGTCTGACTTCCACGGGAAAGTGGAACAAGAACAAATGAATATACCAAGTTTCTTCCTCCTCCCAAAACAGGCACTTTAAACATGGTTGCCAAGATTATAATCAGCACTTGTTTAACTAGAAAATTGATAACTCCCATCAGCACATCTTCTTATCCAAGTAGATTACTGAATGTAAGAATATAAATCAGAACATAAACTGTGTTGAAAAAATTTAAATCACAAATTGTATTACTAAACAACACATTTACTATGTAGTATTACGTAAGTATAATTAGCATATGGGTCCCCTCATCCGTAACCATACACATTTATAAAATAATTTAAACATGAGTAATTCTGGATCAAATTCTACTATATTTACCTGAAGAAATTTTTAATAAATGAATATAATATTTGAATTACAAGTAATGCAAACAATGGGCACATTTACCTGCTCAACATATCAGCCATAATATCCAAGGCCTCTAGCTGAACAGAGACATCTTCTTGCTTTGCTATTGCACTGGTAAGACGTCCGGTTATCTTTTTACATACATTTGCAGCTAATGCAGAACCTGTGTAAATAATAAAGTAATAATAATTTCATGGCAAGTATGCTGAATTCTACCTTATACTCAGGGTATTTATCAAACACTGAATAATGCTAAACATGATTGAGACACTCAAAATCCATGCCAAAAATATATATATTTTAAAACAGGATGCTTTTCAATAAAATAACTTATTAGACATAAATGAGAACTAGAGACAATAACTATAGACGGGGCATAGGAAACAGAGCAAACAAAACAGATTTAACAGATTTTACTAGATAAATGTTGAATGCTGGCCATAAGGGCTACTAGTACCTGTAACACAGTAACACAGTATAACAGTATTGCTGTGCTGAAAAACAGCAATGAGAGTTTTCTCTATTTGAGACCTCTTTTCTAGTAACCTATCCTTTTAAATATCTGCAAATTAGAACCGTAATTCTGTGCTTCGACGCTTAACAGCTTCTTTAAAATAAAAATGAATGGATACCTGTAACTTCTAATAAAGTCTTTTGCAACAAAGAGATTCTGTAACTTCATCATAAAGCAGAAACATAATTCTAGGACTCATGTTTTAAAGAATGAATGGGAAAAAGGAACAAGTAACAGTGATAAGATCTATATAGTTAAAAGAATTCTTGTTAAAATCAGAAATCAGCTAAATACAACCATGGTCCAGTAAGAAAAAATATAAAGAAAGCATCACTATAGTTAATGTAATTGTAATATACTTCAGAGTTGGAAGAATATTTGAAATGACTACCTAAAAGTAAAGTAACTGGTATAATACAATGGAAAAAATATCGGTTTAGGATTAGAAGATAACGGATTTGAATCTTCACCCAATTAGGAAGTCAAAACTTTGGGTGAATTAACCTACTGTCTTTGAATTTCAATTCCTCCATCTATATATAAACTAAGGAGGATATTAAGATCTCTCTCACACAGCTGATGTTCAGACGAAGTGAACAATCAGCACTCAGCATAACAAGTAATATATCAGTATTTTTTAAGTAAATGAGTGAAAACAACATACCCAGATGACATAACCATCAAAATCTTCCAAAAAGAGGGAAAGAATTTCGTCCCATTTGCAGATGGGACAGTAACTCTGAGGTGGCTAAGTCTAGCAACTACTTAATAGTCAAGATCATTCTAAAACTTACATTACCTTGACATTTCCTTCTTGAGGCAAAGCGTAATTAACAAATTCATCAATTACAGTTTTAAATTTTAAAATAACCAAGCATTTGTAAAAGGCTGTTTTATTTAAAGCTATTAGTAAACCAAGGATCAAATTATGTCTTAACTATGTTAAATTTTATGTAGTAAATTCTGATGCAAAGCAAAATTAATATTGGAAACTGAAAACTAATCCGAACTCAGTATTTTGGTTATCTTTTCCCTCACTGCATATGCTGGCACTAACTCTACTTTGTATTCATGGTACATACAATATAAAATGTTGCTCTAACAAAAATCCTTCAGACTTACATGTGATATTTAAATTCAATTAAAATATTCAATGCTAAATTTATGTTTAAGAAAAAGACTTGAAATTCTAATTTTTTTTTTTTTTTTGTGCTGGGGATCGAACTCGGGTCCTTGTGCTTGCAAGGCAAGCACTTTAACCGCTGAGCTAAATCCCCAGCCCTGAAATTCTAATTTTTAAAAAAATTTTAAAGGAATTACTACAAAGACCTTACAGGACTGATACCTCTCTCCCTCTTGAGAGGAGGGGAACGAAACAAAACAAAAAATGGGGAAGAAATACCTCCGAGTAAAAAGAAAATAAGAAAAAATGCTCTTGCTTACCACTGGAAGCTGGAGGAAGTTCTCCAATTACTGTTTTAAGGCCAATACTTGAAATATCTCGAAGTTGTTCTTTATCAGAAAGCATGTTAGTGCAGAGGGTATCTACAATTGTCTCTACTTGGTATTCTTTCACTTTACTCACTAACGGGCCAAGACTGTAACATAAAGAAGAAAAATTCTTTTAATATCCAGCTAAACACACAAAAAACAGAAAAACATGTAAATAGAAATATTAATTTGTCTGCCTAGCAACTATCAACTATACCATGCATCTATCATAAGCCGTATACAAATAAGGATATAAAATAAATTCTCAACTGATAAACATTTTATAATTGGTTTCCAGTTTTTTTCTCCCAAAACCCTTCAAATAATCAGAAAACTTTACTAATAAATAATTAGGCATAGGATGCTAACCTCAGAAACCAAAAGAATTTCTATTGTCCTTGAGTCTCTTTAATTTATGTAACAAAGTTCCTTTAAAATTTAAACAAAGTTCTTTTGTTTAAATTTTAAAAGCTTCAAGTAACTGGTTACAACAATCAAAACAAATAGTACTGTGCAATGCTCTCACAGCATAGTGCACATACTTTTTTTGTTTTATACTATTACCAGTTTCCATTATGCCCACTAGTTGAACCACCTTCTGAAGATGAAGTCTTTCCTTTCTAGACTTTACCACATATTGTAGTAGCTAAGACTGGTGACTACTCATCAAGAAGCCACTGTTTTCTAGATAACTAAATGACAAAGGAGGTATGGCTGTCTTCTTCAAAAATTTACTACCTAGTTAGTAAGGTAAGGGACTCATAACTATGAAATAAAGAAGGTATTCACTACCTTCTATAGTTTCTCAAAATAAAACTTTTAAATTCAACGCTAGCCTTTACAGGACAAATGTAACATGCTAGTAGTCACACTTCTAGGTTAAGAAGAAGTGTCAAATAGGAGGGAGTGTCAAATAGGAAGACAAGTTCTTGTAAAAACCAGAGACTAGAATGAATGAAATGCATACTGAAATTAATGAACTAAATACTACTATTAAAGAACAGAAATTATAAGACTGAATTAAAAAAAAAAGCAAGACCTACCTGTGGTCTACCAGAAACTATTTAAAAGTCAATACAGATAAAACGAGTAGTAAAAATATCCTACGCACACACACTGATCTTAAAAAATCTCAAGCAGCTATATGAACATCAGAGAAAACATATTCTAAGATAAAGTGCACTATAAGAGAGAAACAGAAATATTTCATACTCATAAAAGGGCTAAATATCAGGAAGACTGAACAATTATAAATGTGTACACACCTAGTCACTGACAAAGACCCTCTGACCAAATTTTACTCAGGCTCCTCTGAGCACTCCTTTCAACCAGGCCTTGACCTTGGCCACTATCCTTGATGAGCCTCTAGAGCCAGTGATACTATTCCAAGATACTTCCTCACCCTTTATCCCTGAAACTTTATGTAGTTTAAAGTGACACTGTAGAAAATATTTACAAATGACAAAGGGAAAAAGTAACTGCTTAACTGGAGAAACCTGATTGTAGTTTAATCGCTTGAGCAGCATTAAATGTAATTATTTCTTGACTCCTGCATTCCGCTTGTTGCTTGTTGACTATTAATCTTCACTTATCTTTATTATATTCGCAGTTGAGCCCAATCTCTCTCCCCTACTGCAATAATACTGACACATAGCACAACGGTCCTGAAGTCTTCCTTACTACGTAAGTAAATGCCAGTAAGTTTGTCTTTAACACCATACAATTTTAAAATGCATGCAGAGAACACTGACTTACTAAAGAAATATGGTATCAAAAATTATAGTTGGGAAAATTTTAAATCTCTCTCAGTAGTCCATTGATTACCCTCCACCAAAGGACTGGATATAAATCTAAACATAATTGACTAGCTTGACCTGGCATCTACATAACTTCCAAATATTTGAAATTATTTCTAAATGGCTCACGGATTTAAAAAAAAAACACAATGAATATTAAAAATGAGTGATAATGAAGACATCAAAATTTGTAGGAAGTAGCTAAAGATTTGTTTACAGGAACACTGACACCTTTAAATATGTAAATTAGAAAGGAGGCCAAAAGGAAACCCGTAATAGAAGAAGAAAAAAAAAAATCAATGAACTAGGCAAAAAATAGAGAAAATTAACAAAGCCTTAAGCCAGTCTTCACTGCTAAAAGCCTGAGAGAGGGAGAGAGATAGACAGTCAAAATCAAGACTGAAAGAAAGAATATTTACTGCTGGTCTGACTGTTTTGAGTAGAAAACCCCGAGCACTCAACAAAAATCACTAAGTATGAGATACTAAGGATCACAGTTGAAAGACTCATACTAAGATGTGCATTCTTCTCAAGTATTTCTATAGCTTCAACACAATTCCAAAACTTGATCAAGCTTATTTTTAAAAACAGAAATTGACAAACTGATTCTAAAATGTACATGAAAATACAAGAGACCTTTAAAAAGATTACTCTTGAGAAAGGAAGAATGCCGCTGGAGAACATAAACTACCTAACTTCAGACTATCTACGACAGTTTCCCCACAGGGGGTGAATTTTACTCTCCAAGAGATATTTAATTGCCTGTTGATATTTTAGGTTGTCACGGTTGGGGGAGGTAGAATAGCTACTAGCAAACAGTAAAGGACACTGCTAAACATCTTACCATACACAGGATAGTTCCCACAGCAAAGAATTATCTGGTCCAAAAAGTTAGCAGTGCCAAAGCTGAAAAACCCTGAGCTACACTAACAAAACAGCACAATACTTGTATTAAGAATAGACAAGTAGATCAATAAAACAAAAGGGTCTAGAAACAGACACACCCTTTTAGAGTCAACTGATTTTTTGGCAAAAATGCCAAATTTAGTAGAAAAAAGATCTTTTCTATAAATGGTACTGCAACAACTGGAATATGCACATTAAAAAAAAGAAAAACAAAACCTTCCACAGACCTTCCACAAAAATTAATTCAAGATAGATCACAGAACTAAAAGTAAAAGCTAAAATTATAAGGATTGCTAGGAGGAAAGTCTTTGCAACCCATGGTAAACAAAGATTTTTAGGACTCAGAAAACTACAAAAGAAAAAATTCAATTTACAGATTAAATCAAACTAAGCTAAATTTTAACCCAAAACTAAATACTTGAACTCATCAAATTGGAAGAAGCTATTTTAGGAAAATGCTACATATACTTTGGGAAACAATTCGGACATTTCTTAAAAACTTAAATGAACAATGGAAATTTCATTCTTTTTTTTTTTTTTAACTAATTAACAATGGAAATCTCATTCTTAGGTATCTCTTAGTAAAAAATAAAGGCACATGTCTTAAAAGAAAATTCATTTATTCATAACAGCCAAACCCTTGGAAATCAACTGAATAATCAAATTATAGTATGTGAACTATTTAATCATTAATAAAAGGCATAAAATACAACATGAATGAATTTCACACATGTTACAGGAACAAAAGTCAGAGATAAAACAGTACATGTTACATGATTCTATTCATATGAAATATTAGTAACAGGCAAAGCTAATTTAATGGTGAATAAAAACTGAACAATAGTGCCCTTGACTGGAGATGTATGATACAAGGATACAATTTTACCTTTTCAAACAGTTACCTGATTTTTTGCAAAAGGTCCATCTTTTCCCCAGTGATGCCACCTTAACACACTTCACATTGTACTTTACTTCACTGATCCATTAATGCCCTATCACCTAATTACTTTAATTGTAGAGACACAGGGCTAACACACACACCCCCTTCCAACTCCATACACTGTCCTATTTTTCCTGTGTTTTCTCAGCTGTCCTATATAAGTGCTCACCCCAACTCCAATACAGTTTATCATGTTTACGGTGGGGCTATATATGCATGACTGTCCCACGCACCCCCAACAGGACACTCATGCATGTACCATAAGTGGTTCAAGCTAGCAGGAATGTGTTAAAATCAACTTGTCAGCCAGGCATGGTAGCGGACTCCTTTAGTCTCAGCACTGGGGACGCTGAGGCTGAGGCAAGGAGGATCACTGAGAGTTCCAGGCTGGCCTGAACTGTAAGACCCTGTCTCAAAAATTAAATTAAATTTAAAAATACAATCAATCAAACTTCAATTAGGTTAGACATGGAGAGAACTGACAACTTTATGACTGTGAGTTATCCTATCTTAAGGACATGGGATGTCTTTTCATTTCCTGAAACACATTTTTGTATCTGAGAGTATTTTAAAATTTTTCTCCCTTAAGTTTTGGAAAAGTTAAAATTATAATCTTATTTCACACAATATCCTCATTCAAGGTTGCCATTGTAATGTTTCTTGTTACATTTCCTCTTACTGTATTTTTCTGTTGCTATTATAAATGGGTATTCACTTCTATTATATCTTCTAATTTGTTATAGTTGCTTACATGAAAACCTAGAACATAATATTGTATTATATTCTTGGGGCAAATCCCATTTGGTCATGGTATGTGACTGTTAATATATTGCTGCATTTTATTTTTAACATTTTAATGGAGCCGGTCTTTAGTTTCCCCTTTTTAGTGGTATCT
>PVJO010008217.1:0-76627 GCA_004026905.1 Hystrix cristata | reverse complement strand
GGGGAGAGAGGGGAATGGGAAAACATGGAAGATGATGAATGAACCTGCTGTAAATAGGGAGGGAGGGTACAGAGGGGAGGGGGGAAGAGGGGGGAGAACCAAGATACATCATGTATAGGTACAAAATTAATGTAATGAATGTGACCATTGTATGTAGAATGTACCAATACATGTTCTTGGTTTAAAATAAAAAAAAAAAATGGCCCTTGAAACCATTTAATCTTCATTAACTTTTTCCCTACTAATTTTGAGCAACATTTACTGTAACAAAATTATCCTAAAGATAAAGAAAACAATAAACTTCTTAATACACATTCTGATCGAATTTGAATTCCCTCTTCTGTCCTTTCCCTCCTTCTGTCTCTCTCTTACTCAGATACACGCAAAAATTCTTCCCACCTTAATTTTTGTCTCAGGAAAAACTGCTTCTAATTCTTTAAGCACAAAAATCTAATGCTTTTTTTTTTCCTGCTTTGTTGGTACTAAAGTGAAAGGTGCTAATGCCAAAGTCTTCATTTTAAGGCAGCTTCTGCATGTTGCCATTTTTCCTATTTTTATTTAATTTTCATACAGAAGACTATGGTGTTAACAATCAAAGTTGATTACTCTTCGTCCCCTCTCACTCTATTCTGAATTCCAGTACGCCCCTCCCCTGTCGCCAGCTCCGCGAGGTGATTCACAGAGTTGATGTGGAATACACTCTCCAGGCCCCGCGCACAGGCCAGGCACACTGCTGTAATCACTCTGCACAGCACAATCTGTGGGTCTCTGTGAAATGCAGCTACTGGTAGTTGTGCCTGTACTCAAACGAAGCGGTATTGAATTTCCATTATGCATGTGCCTTGGAAACCTTGCAGCTCTCCATAAAGATTTTATTCACACAGCAGATTTGTTGTGACTTAGATAGTTTCAGACAATTTTAGATTTGAATGGACATGGCAGGATCTGACAGTATAAAAGAAATATCAAGAGAAAGAAACATGTACAGCCAAATGATATATTAAGCAACCCACGGAACAAAACGAAGAGAATGCCTGGGATTGTAGTAAACAAAACCAGAAGTAAGTCTTTGAAGGACCCCTCATGGGGGCTAATCTTTTCATATTGCGTATACGAGTTGGTGATGGAACTTGGCAATTCCTTTCATCCAACAAATTAAGTTTTGATAAAGCCCTGTTCCTTATACAACCTTCATATTTTGAAATAAATTGTTCATAAGAAGATGTATTCTGCTTCTCCGGTCTTTTCCCAATGGTCTAGGTCACAAATGCAAAAAGGAAAATAAACACAATGGCAAATACACATTTATTCCTCAACTAAAATGTACAAGAGTTAATTGGAAAAAGAAGAAAAGCAATTTTTAGTGGAAATATGAAATTCAAATAATGGTGAAATCAATTCATGGTAAAAAGGAGGAGATATTAGTTAATATATGGATGTAAAAATATGAAATTTTTAGTATGATATGAAATTTTCTTCATTATTGAATAACCACAACCCAATTAGGGCAGTTGTTTTGTTTGTTTGGGTTTTTTGGCTTTGTTTTGGAGCCGGGGATTGAACTCAGGCCCTTATGCTTGCAAGGCAAGCACTCTAACCACTGAGCTAAACCCCTAGCCCCGAAATCTTCTTCATTATTGAAAGTGCACTGAACAGCAGGTACAATTCAGGCCCTGAAGAAATAATACTGAATAATGTGGATAATATCCACTATTTCAAGGAACTGAATTACTACTATTGGGGGAAACAGTTAATAAAGAAAGGAATAAAGAAGTAATTCTTCATGGCACTAAATGCTACGATGAATATACATTAGAGCAATGAGACAGAACCAATCCACTACAGTGGCAAGGACTGAGGGCACAGCTGCTTCCTCTCTGGTGGCCAGAGAAAGCCTCGGGAAAGAGACGACAGAAGCCAAGCCGAGATGACAAGATGGCAGTCATCACAAAGCCTGCAGGCAGAGTACCCCGGTCAGACAGAGTAGCAAGGGCAGGCAGGCATTCACAGGGAAACAGAAGAGACCCAGAATTCCCAAAGCAGTCCTGGGCAGCAAGAGCAAGATGGGAGGCATCACAATCCCAGACTTCAAGCTATGCTACAAAGATACAGTAGTGAAAACAGCATGGTACTAACAGAAACAGACACATTGACCAACAGAGTAGAATACTGGATGCAGAAGCGAGTCCAAGACCTCTCAACCAGCTGATTTTTGACAAAGCACCAATAATATATGCTGAAAAAAGATTCTTTCATAGATGGTGCTGGGAAAAGTAGTTACAAATCTGGATTCAAATCTCTCTGCACCAAAATCAAATCAAAATGGGTCAAAGACCTATATATAAGAACAGAAACTCTGAATCTAATGGAAGAAAACTGGTAAAAACTCTTAAGACATACACATAGGTAAAGATTTCTGGACAGCACCCAATTGCACAAGAAGTAATACCAAGAATCAATATATTGGATTATACTAAGTATAAAAAAAAAGCTCTTCTGCACAACAAAGTATACAACCAACAGTGAAGAGAAAAATTACAGAATAGGAAAAAATGTTTTGCCATGTACTCCTCAGACAGAGGGCTACATTTAGAGTATATAAAGAACTCAAAAAAATTAGACCACCGAAACTAAAAGACTCAATTAAAATATGGGCAATTTAAATGAATAGACACTTCATAGGAGAAGAAATAGAAATGGCCAATAAATACATGAAAAAATATTCACCTGTTTAGCCATTAGAGAAATGCAAATCAAACAACAGAGAGTCATCCTTACTTTGGTAAGAATGGTCATTATCAAGGACTTAAAAAACAACAGATGCTAACAAGGATATGGGGATAAAAGAACACTTCTAAACTGTTTTTTAATCACTCTTATTAGTACATGTTTGCAGTACATAATGATTACATTCCTTGTGGAAAGTTGGTACATGTGCAGAACACATCTCAACTCTTTTTATACCCATCCCCACCATCTTTGGGTCTCTTCCTGTTTGCAAAAGCTCTTTGGTGGGCATGTAAACTAGAACATCCACTTGGGAAACCAGTATGGAAATTTCTCAAAAAACTAAAAATAGAAATCCCACTGGACCCAACTGTACCTCTCTTGAGTGTCTCTCCAAAGGAGCTAAAGTCATCCCATTATAATACATGTTTATAGTAGCACAACTCACAACAGCTAAATCATGAAAGCAGCCTATATCCCATTAACAGATGAATGAATAAAGGAATTGTGGTATATATACACGAGGGATTACTACTCAGCCATAATAAAGAATAAATTTGAGTCATTTGTAGGAAAACGGTGGCTCTTGAGACCATAATGTTAAGTGTAATAAGTCAATCATAGAAGATTAAATATTATATAGTTTCTTTAATATGGGACACCAAAAATATAAGGACCAAAATAAAGAGCCATGTTAAGAATAGGGAGGTAGACATTGTAGGGATGAAAAGGGGATCTGGGGAAGAAGGAAGATGGAAGAACAGGGGTGCAGTGGCAGTAAAAATGATCAAGATTCGTTGTGTATATGTGTCCAAATGTAATCACTATATATCACAAATATGTTCAAATAAAAAAAATAGTACATGCAAAGTCCCTTCTAATGCTCCTGTTTCTATCAGAGGAGATTTCCTCGGATCACACATTTATACTACTTTAAAAATATTTTACCTTTCAAAGAAAAGTTGGATAAAAAAAAAAGAAAGAGAAGCTGGATAGAGATTAATGGAGAAAGATGGCCTGAGTAGACAGGAAAATACTTAGTAGCTGCATTAGGATAGTCAAAGTATGTTTGCCCTAATATCTAGAACTGGATATATTGAAGGAAAAACTAAGATGAAGAGTACATTTAATTACGCCCTTTGCAAATTATATATGTGACTCCAAATCAGTCAGCCACTTTTTACTATAGTTATCTTTATTTTTACAATTAATGTTATTGAGTGTGGTTTCTAGGAGACCCATTTTAGGTGGATTATTTAACATAACCATGACAACAGTTACCAGCACTGCAGAAATCCTCCAGAGAACTGAGCCCCCAGCATGCTCCACCAGTCCCTGTAGCCCTCTGTAGCCAGCCTTCCTACGTTCCCATCATATTCTGCCTCCCTGAAGTTAGAGAAAGACTATGTGATGTGTTATTTCATACTAAGATGTCAACAATTTATTATGAAGTGTGATTAAAATGTATACTTCTCCGTGCTTAAAACACACTTATCCCATCACTCTTGCCACTTTCCGAAGCCATTCTGGAAGCCATATTTCATGAGCCTCTTTATGAGGTGTGATCAAAAATACAGCGAATGCAGCTGTCAAGTTCCGTCCAGTGACAGGCAGGTTCGTAACAACATTATGGTGTGTTCTCATCCATTTTATTCACCAGATGTGGGACCACACGACTTCTGGCTCTTCCCCAAAGTCAAAATGATCATAAAAGGAAAATATTTTGAACTGATTCAGGACCTCAAAGTATCCACAACAGGGCAAGTAAAGACACTCAGGAAAGAAGACTTCCAGAACTGCTTCAGAAAGTGGCAAGAACGGCGGAATTAGTGTGTTCAGAGTAAAAGGGAGTATCTGGCGGGAAGGGATTAATGGAAATGTGTCCTTTACTGTGGTAACCCTTTTTAATAGAAATATTCATCATATTTTTATCACACCTTGTATATTTGAGAAGAAAGTGAGAGGAAAGGTAATTATCAGTGCCAGGTAATGCATAGCTATGTGAAGGATTTCAGATGCCCAGCAACTCTGCTGGGAAAGATACTTCTAAGTAAAATGCTCTGCCATGCCCTGGAAATCACACCATTATTCAGCCACCTCGTAAGCCTGACTTTGGACATAAATTTGTGGTGAGTTCTCTTCCACAAACTTTCACATCGACATCATCAGTCTGGAGGACTCTAGAATGCCCACGTTTGTGGCTAAGTTAAAATGTGAGTTAAAGTCATCTGTAATGATACTTGAAGCTTTGTTTAAAGTAGGCTTTACATTTAAAGAATTATTATAACCTTCATAGTGTGTCAGTTCTTTGCAAGAATATCTGACGTGATCATGCTTTAAATTGGACTCAGAATTGTTAAATAAAAATGACACAAGTAGGTAGGGAAGACTTTAGTCAAGACTGCCACAGTGCAGGAGAGACAGGCTCAACTCTGCAGAAGAAAAAGGCAGGAGGGCTTTTAAGGACCTGAGGGAGCCACTGGCAAGCACTGCGGGGCCCAGATCAGGGAACCCGGCAGCCACTGAGACCCAGCTGTGTGCAGCGGCTGACTGGCACTCACCAGGGCAGACCCCACCCTTCTGCTAAGAAGTGAAGAAAGGGCCTTGCCTTCCTCCATGATTACGTCACAAAGGCATGGCTCTCTGGTCTTCCAGAAAGATATTCTTGCCTTGAAAAACTAGGAAGAAGCTGGGAAAAGATTTATGTATCAGAGACATGGAGAAAAAAAAAAAAAAAGCAGTGCAGATTTTCTAAAAAAATACTCTAAGAGAAGGAAGTCAGGGACTTGCAAGTCAGGAAGGAACCTGTCTAATACTTAGTCAAGCTGAGGGGAAACTTAAAGTTATCTCAGTCAGAATGTAGTCTTGCCCTGTAAATATGTACTGAATAAGTGAATGAATATACCGACCAATATTTTATTGGTCTAGCCAAACTTTGAAAACTTTCAACCACCACATACCTACATAAATCACAAAAATGGCCCTTATACATTAATTCCATAAAATTTACATCTAAACCTTTCACGTAATTTCATTTCTATCTACTATACTACTCACATGATAGTACATCCTGATGATTAATAATAGCTTAAGTGTGTACACAATATGCACAGAAGTACAAATCTTTTGCATTTCTGTTAAATGCTTTCTTATATTTAAGCCTCCTCTTCTCCTCATCTTTGTGTTAATATTTTTCTTTCTTTTTTCTTTTCTTCTCTTTTTGGGGGTGATAATATTCAATTGTGAGGTGTCTTAGGACTAGGATAATCTCAATTCACATCTCAAATGAATAATTTTCAACAAATGTTAATGGAAAAGAAGAAATTCATTTGATTGAAGTGACCACTCAAACCAAGTATTTTATTTGCCCTTCTCCACTGAGAACTAAACCCAATTATTTAACTAATTCTGAAATTACCACATAGTGTGAATTCTCTAGAGTCCTGATATTCAAAAGAAAGAGTGGAAATAATTTGTATTTCCTGCTCAAAATTCAAAGAACAAATGTTTATTTTGGCCTATTAAGTCCCCCTTACCACCTCAATCCATAGTGTCTTGGAATGAAACAGTGACCTGGTGGCAAATCAGAGAGGGAGCGACTGAGACCCTCCGAGAGCCACATGCAGCTGCCTCCCTGCCTGAACATGGGGACCCTCCAACTCCAGCCCCTGGAGTCGGTCTAGGAAAATTCATGGCAATCTCGAAATTCTGCTGATGCTATTTCATCAACTGAAAAAAACATACTGAGAACAAAATGCACAAGATTTTTGTTTCATTGATTGAGCTTTTTTGGTGGGGGGTGCTATTTAGAAGAACTTGGCTTGTGTGAATAGGTCTCATAAGGGGGTCTTTCAACCCATATCTTTCCCCATGCACTAGGCTAAAATCAAAATGGATCAAAGATCTAACTATTAAAACAGAAACACCAAATCTGTTAGAAGATAGAATAAGTAGAACTCTTGAAGACATAGGTGTAGGCAAGGACTTTATGAACAAAACCCCAGTTGCCCAGGAAATATTACAAAGAATCAACAACTGGGATCTAATCTTATTAAAAAGCTTTTTCACATCTAAAGAAACCACCAACAGAGAGAAGAGACAACCCACAGAGTGGGAAAAAAGTTTTGCCAGCTATTCCTCCAACAAAGGACTAACATCTCAAATATATAAAGAACTCAAAAAGATCAGACCCCCCAAATGTAAAGACTCAATCCAAAAGTGGGCAGCAGAAATGAATAGACACTTCTTAGATGAAGAAGTAGAAACAGCGGATAGACACATGAGAAAATGTTCAACATCACTGGTCATTCGAGAGATGCAAATTAGAACAACCCTGAAATTCCACCTCACTCCAGAAAGGACGGCTATTTTCAACAAATCGGCCAATAACAAATGCTGGCGGGGCTGTGGAGAAAAAGGAACCCTTCTCCACTGTCGGTGGGAATGTAGACTGGCTCAACCACTATGGAAATCAATGTGGAGATTCCTCAGGGAACTAGGACTAGAGATTCCATTTGACCCAGCTATTCCACTTCTTGATATCTTCCCAAAAGAATTAAAAGCATCAAACCACAGTGATACATGCACCCCCATGTTTATAGCTGCACAGTTTGTAATAGCTAAATCTTGGAAACAGTCCAAATGCCCATCAACTGAGGAATGCATAAAGAAAATGGGTTTTTTTATACAATGGAGTACTACTCTGCCATAAAGAATGATAAGCTTAAGCTATTTCTAGGTAAATGGATGCATCTTGAGACCATACTCTTAAGTGAAATAAATCAGACACACATGTTTAAATACCGCATTGTTTCTCTGGTGTGAGAAACTGAAAGTGTAAATAAGGACTAAAATGTAATATATTGAGAAAGGGAAGAAAGTGTTGAAATGGGAAAGGGAACAACGTAGGGGGAGGGAGAAGGAACAGAGAGACAAGGGAAATAAGAAATGGAAGGTAAAAATGTAAACGAAGCTTTTGTAAATAAGGACAGTTTACAATGTGGTAATTTCAGAATTAATGGGTTAACCCAAGAGTGGCTAAGTGGAATTACCACCACTCAGTTAAACTAGACTTAGCAAGAAAATACCCATCTTTCAGTTCCCAGCAGTACTGCAGTTAAACACGTGTTTGAGTGGCCTCTCTGATTACAGGTTACTTCCTGCAGATCAAAACAGAAGGAAGAATTTCCACTGGCTGTCAGCGGCATTTCACGTAGGCAGCATTGTCATTCTGTTTGCTACACACGTTGGGTTTTGAGTGTTAAAATATGCTATTTGATCCATGACAGATTACAAAGAAGAGTAGCAAGTTACACGACATTAGATTAACAAGAAATCTGAACTTTCTAGCTAAAAAGATAATCCCTCAAAATAGCTTTGTGTACAGATTAAACTACAGTAGAGGCTAGTAGATACCACATATCATCTAGAACAAACAGAAATGAGCAAGAAAGTGAAAAGTATTTCCACCAGACTCATAGTCAATGGTCATTAACAAATCACATCATATGAGAAATAAGCATGCAGAAAATCTATAGGCATGTGGAAAATAAGATCTTATGTTCCAGCTTCATACTTTGGTAAAATATCAGTAATAATCCCAATAATAATAATAGAATTTAATCAGAAAAACCTGGGTGAAAGTCCTGCATGGGGACTAGGGGCAGGCTGTGGGCAGACAGTGTGTTTCGGACTTACAATGAAGATGAGACGACACTCTCGGTTCCTCAGATGGCCTCCAGAAAAGGTGACTCCAATTTGTCTCTGACATAAGAGTGCTGCCTAGCTCGATGGCTCGTCCCCAGGAGGTCATTCCATCCTGTCCCTTAGCACACCCCCTGTGTGGTCCCAATCCTCACCACATCTGCATTCCAGCCTGCGAGACAATTCAGCACATTCTTCCTCGTATTCAGAAAATTGCCTATAGTCTATGCACATCACTATTAACCCCACTAACCCAAACTCAATGTCTTGGCCACACCGTGTGTTAGGATGCTGCTTCCGTCATAACAAAACACCACAGATTTGGTGACTTCAACATCCTCAATGTATCATGTGAGATCAAAGTGCCAGCAGAGCTGGCGGCCCCCACTGCCTCTCCTTTGGCTGTCCCCTCCTGTGGCTTCACCTGCTCTTTCCTCTGTGCGTGTCTGCCCCCTAATCTCCTCTTCTCATCGGGACACCAACGTGGTGGGTTAAGGTCCACGCCAATGAGCTCACTTAGCCCTAGTTACCTCCTCCAAGGCCCTGTCTGCAGACACAGTAACACTCTGAGGGCCTGGGCGTTGGGACTGCAGTGTGTGAACTGTGGCCAAATTCAGCCCCTAACACATTAGCATCGAAGGAGGCTGAGGAATGGAGATGGCATTTGGATGGCCACATTAACATGTACAAGACCAAGTTTCAACCAGGTAAAAACTCACCAAGAAAAAATGATGGGAAGGATAGGTCACTGATAATGAAACTCAAAGAGCAGTTGAGCCCTAAGTAAGAAAGAAATCCGATTTGAATACAAAGACCTGGTTAAAATGAACTCCATTCCAGGAGCAGTGTGACCGATCCAAGAGTGAAGAGTATACTTCAGACAAATAGAACACCTGCCTAGGTTTCCTGCGCTTTAGGAAGCTCAGGATATTTGAGCCAGTCAATGTTCATCCCCAAAGATAACTTTTTCCGATTCTATGACTCCTTTTGCTTAGGTGATATTAGATCACATTCGCCTAAAATATTCTTTTATTGTAGAAATAAAGAAAATAAAAGGGATTTGCCAAACAGAATTAAAGCCCTGTGGTTTGTGTAAACTTATATGAGAAGGCTATAAGGATATTTGCTTACAAAAATTATTGGGTGCACATAGCGGATGGAGGAACTCAAATTATAAAGTATAGCAGTTTCTGCCTAAATTTTTTTTTAATAAATTCTCATTGTGTTCAGTAGATTTTTTAAAAATTTCTCTGCAAGGATAAGTCTGAAGTGTAATACAGAAACCTGCATATAACCTTCAATTCTTTTCCGCAATTCCCATGGCAGTTCTATACTGTGAAACCATAAACATGTGAGCAGAGTTACAAATTGTTAATTTATGAAATTTATTTGAGTGGCTCTGTGACACTTTCGTTCTGCTGTGACTCACGTCTGGGTACACGTTGGGCGCACACTTGCCTTTTACTTTACACATACAGAAAGAAAATGGGAGCATAAGGCACTTTTACTAAGAAATATTGTGATTAAAAAATAGTTATACAGCAAAATACAGTTGCAAACACAGAGTATCATTCATTGCTAATGAGTTAAAAGGATACCACAGTGCACATATAAATCACCATACAGTATCGTGCAGTTTATTTAAATTCATTGTGCCTCATTATAACTGAGCTATGCACCTTTAGGTCTGAGTTGATTAGGAATGCGATAGTTCAGAATAGCTTTTAATTCGGAGAAACATGGCCTGACCTTTACCATAATCCTGTGTGAAACGCACTATAGTTTAGACATTAATAATGATGCTACCTCTTTTTCATACTGGTGAGATGCTACTTAAAATTTGGTATTATTAGTTAACAGGCCCAGGCCAATACATCAAAACCAAATTACCCTTCTGTGTATAACTACAGTACTTAATTCTGAGTTCTTCATCTCTCATAACTATTACTTCCTCTTTAAAAATGCTAAAAACCAAAATGTAATAGTGTCATGTCATAGCAATATGTCACAGATACAAGCTAAAGGCACCCCCCCCGACTCCCCACAGACAACCACTGTGCGCTGTTAAGGATTTGTGCTCCATGATACACGCTCTAACAGCTAAGGGACTGCTTGGCTTTGACCTTTGTCTCTCAATTTAAGAATGCCATTTCCTTAAAGCACCTTCTGGTAAGTCAACCAGCACAAATCATGGAACTTCCTTACCGTTCTGATCAGATGCAATAGGCTGAAATCAAATACGGCTACTTTTTAAAAATAATTTACTGCATTCATCACTAGGCAATAAGTATAATAAATAATAATATATTTACAGCATTTAATCGATCTGCTAGCTCACCAAGACTCACCATGGAAAATAGCAGGGCCCACATCACCCGTTTCACCCCTCTTTGTCCTTGCCCTCCCCTCCTGAAGGAAACTCAGTTTGCTTCTCTTAGATGTTGCTCTGGCATTTAACTCACATTCCTAAGTGACATGTTTATATTGCTAAATCTCAGCTTTTTAGTTTTAAATATTACATGTTGACTTTCCACATTACGAAGTAAGATTTAGCCCTTTGAAACACCATCCCTTCAAAACCTGATTTGTCTTTTTTATTAGTCCTAGGGATTTCCTCCATCACTCTCCTGTGTTCCATCCCTTTTACACCATCTTTCTCTGAGTTACAATTCCCTTTGTCTCGGAAATATAGAACCACAGCACAGAAGATGAAACAAAGCAGCAGTCTACTCAGCAGGGGCAAAAGAACTGCCCAGGAGTAGAACCAAGACTATGTTGTCAGGAAACCAGGATCTTTCAATCTCATTTTGTCCTGCCTGCTTTTCATTTCCTGGAACATTGGGTTATAGAAACAGATGGCTGCCATTGTGTGCTTTCCATAGAATTCTGGAAATTAAAGTCCCTCCATTCTGGGAGATGTGTCAGCCTCATTTCTTTGACAATTTTCTCAATTCTTTGTTCTCTTTTCTCTCTTTTTGGAGTTTGGGGCTTAGTATCAGTCAAAATGAGCTACGGGCACTTAGGCTATTTCAGTTTTGTACTATATGAATCGAGTTGCTGCAAACCTTATCGTACGCATCTTTTGGTGGATATACGCGCTCATTTCTACTGGCTTATCATCCAGCATGATTCTAGGCTCATAAGACTTGTAGGTCTACGACTGTGTCTGTTGTTCAAAGCAGTGGCACCTATTTATGAATCTACCAGCAAGCCAGGAAAATTCTAGTTGCTCCTTTCCTTCCCCAACATGTTCATTTTCAATCTTCTGCCGGGCGTGAATGACAGATCATCTGCCATCAACCACATTCCCTAATGACTTACAAGGCAGATAATTCCTCATAGACCTACTAAGCATCTGTCTTCCCTCTTTTATGAAGGATCTAGTCAAGGTTTTTTGTCCTCTTGTTTTTAATTTAATTTTTTGGATTTTCTTATTTGTTTATAATCCTTTATAGATTCTGAATACAAGCCCTTTATTGGATATAAGCATCTTGTATTCTATGGCTTGTGTTTTCTCTCTATTTATGGTGTCTTAATGAACACAAGTTACTAATTTTAATATATTTCCATTTTTAATCTTTTTTAACCATTCAATTGTTAGTGTACTTCGGTGTCCTGTTTAAGAAATCTTTGAGTATCCGAGTTATAATGCTATTCTCCTAAGACTTTTCCCAAAAATCTTATATTTTATCCCTCACATACAGGCATATGATCCTGTATGTGAGGCATATGATATCTGTATATCTCAGATATAGAGTTCAATGGACACAGAGATAGTTTTCCCATATGGATAACTGGCAAAACAGCATTATGTAGGATGAACACAACCCAGTATCTTCATGGCTGTGCTCCTAGTTCTGATCATTTCCCCAGAGGAATCTTCCAGTCTCCACCGCAGGACTGTACATCGCTTGCTCAGTGGGGCCCATAATCTCTGAACCAGGGTCCATCTGCTCCATCTTCCATGAAAGACCAGATTTCTTCTGGAGCTGAGCAGGGAGAAATCCTTCCGACTATCTGGGGGGGCCAAGGAGTGGGGACAGAGCAAGTAGCCTAACTGCTGCATGTTACCAACTTTTCACATTCTTCCTCTTTTCACTCTGCCCACCCCATACCCCATATTGTACTACACAACTTGCTGCCAACCCAAAACTCTGTGACATAAATCAGATTATTATGGATTGATCTACTCCACAAAATGTGAGCAAAAATTCAGATTTTTTCCTACCTGATTAGCTAGTTGCTCATTGTCCATTCTATTTATATTTTTAAAATAATGTGTTGAGCTCCATTATCTGTTACATTCTGTCTTCCAGGCCTCCCTAATTTTCTTTTGCCCTATAGCTTCATGATGTTTTTATTTTCTTTTTGCTATCCTCTTAGTGATATTTGGGTAGAAAAACACATTTTTCACACTCACTGTCTGATTTGGATTCATTGTTGGTTCCCTTTGGCACAAGATAAATTACATTCTGGAAGCAAAACAAAACAAATGAGTTGTTTCTCTTAAATTGAAAGTGAAAAAGAATTAATCTCCTTCCCTAAAGTTCAATAAATTTTATCTATTTTTTTCTCTTCACATTTAGAAATCATTTAATAAGGGTTTTGAAAACACTAGTTTTCAAATTCAACTAAATTGAAATATATGGCTATTTTGAATTAAAAATTTATAAAATATTAAACAGATTATACTGAATAAAAAATCTCATTTGTAAGTCCTTGAATTTGCATAGGGATCCTTAAAATATATTTTTAAACTTAGATTATATGTTATGCATTGCCATGTGAATTAAAGAAGCCAGCTTGGCAGGACACTTGCTCCTTTCACCCTCTTTGGTGTTTTGTCCCCACTGGGAAGGTGGCCCTGAGTGGACATTTGTCTCTATAAATGGACAAGAGAGTTTCTTAAGACTAACATCAAATGATAGCTGATATTCTCCAACTAGCGCCACCAAACAACCTTTTGAGATCCACTTTTATTAGTGAACAAATACCAAACAATCAAAATAGAATAAATCAAGTGGAAATGCTATGTGTTACTGAAGGCCAGATTTTCAAATAGGATAAGAGATTGGTAGAAGAATACAGCTTAGCCACTTACAAAAACAAATTTCTCATTTCGGAAATGCATTTCACTCCCTCCTCTCCCCATCATCTCATTACATAATGAGAAATAAGCTCCAAATAAATAACTTTTCTTTGATCACACTACCATTCGAAGCAGAGTAAAATTAATCTCTCCCAGAATCCCATCCTAGTGTGTCACTTTTGTTGTTTCCATTTAGGAAATAGAGATATTTGACAACCACTTTCTTTCTGTTTTCCAATTGCTTTGACTAGAACTCCCAGAATAATGTTAAATACTAACAGTAGGGGTTGGGGATTTAGCTCAGTGGTGGAGTGCTTCCCTAGCAAGCTCAAGGCCCTGAGTTCTGTCCCCAGCAAACCACTCCCCCACAAAAAAAGACTAACAGTAAATTAGACAGTTATGTGAGCTGTTCCTGTCTATAATACAAATGTCTCTTGTTTTACAAATTAGGCATGATTCTGTCTTTCAGGTGGAAATGCACGTGTTTTATATATTATGATTCTGTCAATTTACTGTTACTTTATTAAAATAATTTTAATTGAAATCAGATGCTGAATTTTCAGCAAAAATGACACTATTCTTTTCATAAATTTATTTATGTTTTCATAATTTTACTTATTTATTTTGGCAGTACCAGGGCTTAAACCCAGGGACGTGCACCTCAGGCAAGCATTCCATCCTTCAACCACACCCCCAGCTGCGGGTTAGCAGAATTTCTAACATTGAACCGTCTTTGCATTCCGGCTATAAATCACCATTGATTATGTTTCAGAACATTTTGCTGAATTCTGTTCACTAATGTTTTATTAAGGAAATTTTATTGACATTTGTGTTCTTTTTATGCTTTTTTTTTTCTTTTTTCTTATTAACATTTTGTTCGTCTTTTTAAGGAAATGGAAAACTCCACTAAGTATGTCTGGAAAATTTTCAATAGCAAAGAAATTCTATATTACTGTCAGTTTGGGTGGTATGAACATATAGAAAATATCTTCATTTGATGCTTTTCTTGAGAGCACAATAGCTCTTTGACCTTATATAAATTTGGGAAATTTTTTATTTTTCCAGAAAATCATCTATATACGTACTTATATAGATATAGATAGATAATTGATACCGAGTGGAACAAAAGAGATTCTCTGAATATTTTTTCCTCATCATTTCTTACATTTTGCAATGTTCCTCTTGCTCTATATTAATCTCATGTACATATTCTTTTGATTAATATTCAACCAACTCTGAATCAGTAATTACTTAAATTGCTAGAATAAAATGATGAAAAAACAAAGACAGACCATACTTTCCTGAGTGTGTGTATGTGTGCATGTGTATGTAAACTGAATGGGATAAATAACATGTTTTTACAGCACTGTATGGATATCTCCTGAATTTCCTAACACAAATTTAAATTTCTTCATAATCTATCATATGATTGGTGAGCAAGTATAGAGGGAAGGAAAGGTATGAAATTAAGACTTGCTTTTGATTTTAATAAAAGGTCAGTGTCAGAGAGCTGTTTTGAGTAAATGTTTGATCTTTTCTGGATTATCCTACTTACCCACCTTCAGTATTTTTCTCTGGAATACACCTGTCAGGTAGATTCGTTCGCATCAGAGACATTAAATTTGTCTCCTGATAGGACTTCCGGTCCTTCTGCAGTTCTGGAGCTTTGCAGACTGAGCTAGTCCTTGAGTCCAGAGTTGGAACCTGCTGTGATACCTACTAAATCATGCTTTCTGTGGAGGCTCCGCACCGTTACCCTGCCAAAGGCAGCTGGTCAAAGATGGCGAGACTGGCCTTCTCAGAATAAGAACAGTTAGAGCTCTGGAGCAGGGGGTGGGAACTGTAATCTCAATCATCCTCTTTCTTACTGACTTAATCTCAGTTATTAGCTCTGGTACACTCAGGTCCTCTGATTCTTATTCTTGCCACCAATCAAAACTGCAGTTTAACTCCTCCACTCATCTTTACAACATCATCCTCCTTTCTCTTTCAAAAACTTGTAGATTCTTTGAAGCATCTGTAATAAGCCTATCTCCGTCAAAAATCTCTTTGCTTCCATCTAACTCTCCCAATTTATTGACAACTTCTGTATTTGGTAAAGCAGTCAGATCTTTGGTCATAGTTTCATTGTTAGTTGGGGCAAATTTAACATTAACATAAACAATCCAGCCATTAGTCTGTCATTTCAGAAACCCTGATCCGTGACGTGGCCTTCTCCTTACCGTAGTAAATATGTATGTTACTGCACTATTCCTAAGTCTTTGTGAATATGTCTTCTATATTTTGTCCACTCAGAGGGTTGTTGCTGGGGAAAAAAAAATCACTGCCAACCATATTTATGCACATATTCTCTATCAATTTTTTACTACTTTATGGAATTTATCATACAGATATACAACAGTGTATTTATTTATTTACCTGAGGTGCATATAGATTGTACAAATCACTTTCAAATGCCACAATTCTATTAAGCAGCTATTTCCCTAATTATACAAATACACATATATATGTTAAATGTCATAGAGTTTTCCTCCTTTGTTTTATATTTCCCTTTCTTGACTAACACAGTGTCCAGGTTCTCTTGCCTTTAGTCTTCATGCACTGAAAGCTTGCAGAAGTTTTCCCTCCACCTGTGTCCAAGGCCATGAAATAGCAATGATATAATTCTGTTTACAGTTACCTGCTTTCCAGAAGAGAAATGACTGAGGTTCATGAAACTATCCAAAACATTTTTCCTGCAAGAAATTAAGAGATATTTGGGAGACGTCTGTTTCTGCCAAAGAGGGCATATCAGATACTGGATTTATTCCTCCATGTGAAACAACCAAATTATAGGCAAAATACATGAAGCAAATGCACTTAAGAATCAGAATTCCAGGCAAAAAACACAATGAACATCCAAGAGGAGGGGAGAGAATAGAGCCCTACTGCGCCCTAACTCACAACTGGAGGAAGGGACGAGGCTACAACTTCAGGCAGACAAATGTACTTGTGACTAGAATCTCCAAACAGGTTCTGGGGAGTCGCAGGGTGAAATGATAATGAAATGATAATGGTTAAAGTGAAGAGCACTGGTAAAGGTAACTACATAATTATAAAACTCCTCATAAATCCATATGTATTCTTCTTCCCTCTCCTGATTTTAAAAGAACTGTACAATATGTATATGTGTGCACATAATTATATGTAACTTATTACATATGATGTGTAAGTATAAACTCGTGAATATACTTAATTTTGTAAACTATATGTATAAAACTATACTTTTTAAATTCATGAAAAATTTTAGAAACATCAGTTTTAAGAAAGATAAACTAAGATTGACGGCTTTTCATTAAAAAGTTGACCAAAAAATAAAAAATAAAAAGTTGGCTAAACATTAGTTTCAAATAGGAGGAAAACCTTTTTTTTCTTTGCAGTGCTGGGGCTTGAGCCCGGGCCTCCACACCGAGCCACGTCCTCAGCCAGTTGCCAAATTGCCTAGGACAGTCTTGAATTTGCAGTCCTCCTGCTTCAGCCTCCCAAAGTGCTGGAATTACAGGCACGTGCCACCATGCCCACCAGAAAAAAAACGTACACTTGAGTGTGCCTCCGTTAGTAAGTTTGGGGTACTACGGATGGACTCATTTGTATAGCAAACAGAAATTTATCACAGATCCAGAAACTGAGAAGTCCAAATCAAGGTACTTCTGGGAAGAGCCCATTTCCCAGATCACAGAAGCATTTTCCCCATGAAGCTTTGAGGGGTACAAGAGAAACAAGCTGCCTTGGCCTATTCTGTTGGGGCACTAATTCCCACACGTGAAGATTTGCCTCCCCAAATCCTTACTTCTTAATACAAGAACTCCAGGGGTTAGGACTTCAAAATACAAATCCCAGAGTGACACAAACAATCAGATCAGAGCAATGACATACACCGCTTACCACATCCTGTTAGATTTGGTACATCTTATATGAACCTGCTTAAATAGGTTAAAAATTATTTTTTAAAAAAGAAAACATTTTTCCTGCCTACACTGTTGACTTGTGTGAGATTGATAGATTTCTAGGAAAGGGAAATACCACAAAAATAACACATTAATTAAAATGTTCAAGAGAAATCCAAACATATTCTCTATTAAAAAGAGTACTAACAATATTGGATTATTATGTGAATAATTTACTGATTCTAATAATGTACTGTGAAGTACAGATACAATAAATGTAATTTAGACATTTCCTGAGACTGGAAATGTATTAAGAGTTCCTCTATGATAAATATATTGAAAAAGACTCCTAGAGATCAGAATATTCACTGTTACTTATTTCCTTCCAATATAAATTATGTCTTGTATATTTTGTAGAACATTTTATGGCTCTAGGACATTTTTATTCCATGTATTTATCCCAAAATACTTATCCTATGTTTTGTCATGATAGTAATATATTTTACTTTTCATACAATTTTGACTCACGAGACACTTTTTTGCTATTTTTTGTGTAGTGTATAATTATTCATATTCACTAACATTTTTGTCCTTTCAGGAGCTTAACATTTCTCCCTATAATTTTGTATTTCCAGCTCAGAAATACAGGAACCTGTATTAGTTACCTTTCTAGTGTCAATGTTTACAAGACAGCAGATTTAAAACAAGACATTTACACATTACAAAATTCACACGCACAAGCCAAACTCAGGAAGAGTGTAGAACATCTATCTATGCACTGGGGAGCTGGAAGATCCAATCAAGGTCTGGAAGCCCACGGCAATGTCCCATGAACGTCTATGCCTACACTAAAAGGCTGAAGAAATCAAGAACAGTCGAGTTCCTTTTGAGAGAACCAGCCACAACAGAGCTACTCCTGGGAAACAGCTGAGCCCTGTCTTCCCCTTTATGTTGTGTCGGCAATAATCCTCAGGTGGATCTTCTATGCAGAGAACCACACCACCTCAGTCCAGCTGGGCGCCTGCTCAAATTGACCACAATAAACCCGCCACAATTCACCCCTTGTCAACTTGATAACCAGACACATTTCTTTAAAACATAGTCTCCAGTGGCAGATCCATAAACAGTTAATATATCTTGGTCTGTTCAGATCTACATTAACAATACAATTCTTAGCGCACTCATTCCCACACCAGAAACAAATATTCAAAGGATTCTCAACATTGATTACGAAAATGTGTTCAAAAACTACAACTATATATACAAATATACAACAATTCTATCTTTCTTGATTGTTCTAAAACAAATAGTTTACAAAGTACAATATACCAATACAGTGCATACACATTAAAACAATATGGCTTCAAATTTTAAAACTGCTTTGGTTTCCATTAACTTTAATAACAGAGCACAGGAACATGAAGAGAAACCCCAGAGACACTCTTCCCTTCTGGTCAAAGGCCACAGGTCATTTTTCCATTGTCCTGTTTCTTCACAACCATGTTCTCCTCTGTTTGTCCCTTACAGTCCACAGCTCCCCTCTGGCCAAACACCCCAAGTCGCCCTGCTGGCTCTCTGCTCTCGGTTTTCAACACAGATCCAGCCAAAAGCCCTCAACAGTAATTATGCTGTCGTCCCAACACCAGACTGCACTGAACTTTTTCTGCCACCCAGACAGTATCTACAAACACAAGCCAAATGCAGACCGACCTCTGCCAAAGCCTGGGACCCAGCAGCCAACGCAGTCCTTCACAACAGAGGCCTCCCGAGCATCATCCTAACCGGCAGAATTTCCATCAGTTACTCTGGTTTTCCTCGCTCTGACCAGAGTCTCTCACATAAAAGTTTAGAGTGTTCCAGGGCTGCATTTTTGGCTGGTCTCTCAAAACCTTTCCAAATTAATTTCAAAGACTCTTCAGCCATATGGCCAGACAACATCACAGCGAGGACCCTACTTCTCTGGTATCAATTTCTTATATTAGTTACCTTTCTAGAGTCAATGGTTTGCAAGACAGCAGATTTAAAACAGGATATTTACATATTACAACATTCACACACACAAGCCAAATGCAGGAAGAGTGTAGAACACCTATCTGTGCACTGGAGACCCAAAAGACCCAGTCAAGGGCTGGGAGCCACAGCACTGTCTCAGGTACGTCTGTGCATGCACTAAAAGCCGCAGAAATATGTACTGGAGCCAGGATATGACACTCACCGAGGGGATGAAGACCAGAGCTCCCCTGAAGCTAACAGCAGCCATCCCGGATGACAGCAAGGCCCCGAGCTCTTCAGGAGAACCAGCCGCAGCGGCGCTGCTCCTGAGAAAGAGCCGACGCCGTCCTCCGCTCTCATTCGCCTTTATATTGGGCCGGCAACGATTCTCAGGTGGATCCTCTATGCGCAGAACCACGCTGAAAACTCAGTTCAGCTGGGTGCCTGCTCAAGCTCATCAGACTAAGTCCACCACAAAACCTAAAACAAATCCCACTTAGTATTTTTAACATATATAATTTAATTGGTATTTAAAATTCTTCCCTTTGTCAGGAAATACTTCATTGTATCTTCCCATGTGAAAGACAGCTCATAAAATTCTAAGTACAGTTGTAACAGTTAAGCCTGATTGTGTCAACTTGACTGGCTTGGGAGCTACTCAGGGGAATGGTGGAGCACTTCTGGGTGGGTCAGGGTGAGTCTTGCTGGCATGACCATGGAGAAAAACTGTATCTTTTCCCTCACACCTTCCTCTCTGGTACTGTTTCCCTGTCTAATTCCCAGCCACAATGAACTAACCGCCTTGCTCTGCACATCCTTGCTCCATGATGCTTCTGCCCTGGAACCAGCCAACCAGGGACTGAGTCCTCTGAAACCATGAGCCAAATTAAACTTCCCCTCCTTTGCCTTGTGGGTATCAGGTGTTTCCTCTTAGGAAAGCTGACCAGTACAGTTGTCTTCTCTCAAAATTGTAACAATGGCAGTCCACTGTGACCTGGTTTCCTTCACTCCTGCTGAAAAGACTGTTCTTAATTTTACTTTGCTCCTGTGAATATATGTTCTTTCTTTCCACATGCAAGATAACTTTCCTATCTTTGACTTTCAGTGCATTTTAGTATAATGTGCTTAACCTCTGGGTTTTTTGTGTTTATCCTGCTTGATGTCCATAGAGCTTCCTATGCCTTTGACTGGATGGCTTTAGTCAGTTTTGGAACACTTTTAGCTATAAAATTTGTATGTATTGCTTCTGCCACCCTCTATTCTCTTCTTATAGGACTCCAGCTGAATATGTGTTATATATTATCATCTCATAGTGTATATTTCTTTCTCTTTCTTGCTTTTTCCTTAATTGTTCCCTCTGTTCTTCATCCCAGATATATTAATTGACATTTCAATTTAGCAATCCTCTTTTATGCTGTGTTCATTTCAGATAAAGCAAAAATCGAGCTATTAAATTTAGTTGTTTTATATTTCAGATCTATATTTTGCATTTGATTTTTATAGGTATCTGTGTTATTTTTAGATCCGTTAAGGATTGTGCTGACTGAAAGTCAGGTTGTAGACTTTATAAGTTGGTTCTTCTGATTCATACCTACAATTAAGACATACTCCTTTAGATACAAAAGCATGGGTCATTTCAAAAGCCACTTCTTCCTTGCAAATTTCTCATCTCTATCTTTTGTCTCTTTGGAACTTTGAAATGGCCAAAACCTCCTTTCTGCTTTTTTGAGGCTTTCTGCTTACCTCCCAGCTTGAGGAACCTAAGAAATCAGTAAATAGCACAATGGAGAGGAGACAGATGAGCATTGATTGCTTTGCATGCTTGCCATTTAGCCAAGATCATGCTCCATCCAGTCATGATTGCTTAGGCAGCCCTGGTCCACTGCGTTGCCTCCCCAGATCACTAAGATTGCCAAAAACTCTTTTGGACTTGTATTTCCTTCTTATGATCTTCTCAATCTTTACCTAACACCTCACCCTTATCACTCTTTATAGAGCTTCCTCATAAAAATAATACAACACATTAATAATCAGCTCTCTTCATCTATCTCTTCCTGTGGTTTAACTTAGTCATATAACAATTTCTTTGTCATTACCCTTATTTTAATCATTACAATTTTTCTTGATTATTTGCATATATGGTATGACTAAATACTACTTGAAAATTAATAGCCCTTGGAATGATAGTCTCTCTGGAGACTTCAGGCCTCTCAGTTTGTAAACATTTACATATATATTCATATATATATATATATACACATATATACACATACAGATGTACGTACAGATGCACACACACACCGAGATACAGTTTTAGTCCCAGCTTGTATCCAACAATTTAATCCATTTATATAAAAACCAATTGAATGTAGACTATGGTTGCTTTCCTCATTTCTCTTTATGACGTCCTCATGATTGACTTAGGTCCTCAGTGATCTTCTGAAATTGCCCTCAAAAAGTAATGAATGACCTTTTCATCACTAGATAAATGAGAATTTATTTTTAGTATATTTTAGTATCATCTCAATAACCATACGGTTAAACTTTATTCTCTTAAGAATCTCTGAAGCTGTATTGCATCTTGATTGTATTCCAAGTAGTCAAATCAGATCCCAGCCCGCCCTTTCTTTAGATTAGGCCTACTTCATCCCTTGTAAAATGTAACTACATAGAGTTCACGTCCTGCAGAGTTAGAATCAGTTGAGCACCGCTATCCTTTCCTATTTACTTTTGTATCTCAATAGTGTGTTGCTCACAGGAGGTATTTCATAAATAAGGTTAACTGAAAAAATTATGAGTCCTTAAAAATTTGAGTGTTCTTCATGTATACACAAAATAGTAACAAAGCAAATAATTTTATGTATTAATAATCTTTATTAAATAACAAAATTGGTAACCATTGAGTATCATAATTCAAGATGTTTTAGAAAAATCAGTCATGGACTAGTACAGTTTTTGATTAGGTAAAAGTTAGAAAGTTAAAAGGAATACTTTTAAAATATAATGCTTCTTATCAAAACCAAACTATTTCCTAAAAATGAGAAACTACTAAATGCTGGTAGCTAACAATGGCTTGCTGAGAAATGGCAGACCCACCTGAATGTCTTTCAGGTTACTGAACTTTAGTTATTCGGTACCAAAGTCGTTGTTTTTCTCCTCCCACACTCTCCGCCTCTCTGGGTCTGCACATGGGTCAACAGTCCAGACAGCACCCTGAGAGAGAAACCTGGTAGTCATCCTGGACTAGTTTATATCCTTTTCTTTCTACAAATTCTACAGATCCCACTTCCAGAATACTTCTTGATTCCATCTACCTCTCTGCCAAATTCTTTTATAAGCTCCAATCACATCGCATGTAAATTATTGCAATATTCTCAAAACTCAGGTCTCATTTTCTTTCAATTTTCCACACACTGTATAGAGTGTGCTCCATAAAAGGCAAATCTGGTCATCTCACCCTCCTAATTAAAATGCTGTAAGAGCCCCACATTGCTAATTAATATAAGCGCTCGCGTACTTTACAAGGTTTTGCTTGATGCATTTCTCTTCCCCTCTCCTGCCATGTTCCTTGCTATTCCTCCGCAGTCCATGTTTCAGACCTACTCAACTTCCCACTTCCTAAACTAGGCACGACCCCTCCAGACTCAGGGATCTTTCACATGCAGCTATCTGCCTGGAATTCTTTTCCCCACCTCTTTCTCTGATTAATTCCTTCTCAACTTTCAAGTCTCAGCTCAATGTGCAACATCCCAGAAAGCTATGCCAGATTCCCCAGTTGGAGCTAGTTGCTTCCCATGCTTTTATAATCAACCTGGTCTTGCACACAATTTCTTATAATGCAATGTAATTTTCTGTTCCCCCCCCACCCTGCTCTGTAAATTGCTTGGAAAAATCAGCTATTATATTTTTCACTGCTGACAGCTTCAAAATCTAGCACAAAAAAGAGCATGTGGTAGGCAACATATAAATATTTTTTGTTCACTGTTTAATTGAATGACTCATCTCTAGAGCTTCCAAGTCATTTATTAATTTTAAAAGAATACAGTAATATGAAACAAATGCACCTCACTTTGCTTATATTCTCCTCAAACTACGTATTCTTGTCATATCTATCAATATGTTTAAATTTGTTGATCCATTTAACAAGTTTTAAGCTCATTATTTCTTTTTGAGTCTTATTCTCTTACTCTGGTTCCATTTTGCATTTCTGTCATCTTTTGCTATTCATAATGTTTACCAAGGTGCTGGAAAGGTGTCAAATACAGCAGATGTGTTTGGGTTCTCTCTTACCAGGTGGCATGGCCCCAAACAGAAGTGATGCCACAGAGGGAGGCTGGCTTTCCTGGGTGATTTACTTCCACCCTCCTTCTTCCCCTCCTGTATCTGGGCCAGAATTGGAAACCCAACCTGAGAACTGAGCAGATTAGAGTCTCTCTGTGCAGAATCTGAACTCAGAGACACAAACCTGAGGAGCTGTTTCAGTAAGTAAATATTTTCCAGTGCCTAATTCTAATACCTCTTGAAACTGAGCTACATTTTCTCCCCTTGGGTTTGACATGCTCACAGTTCTTGTCTTGACTCCATTATGTAAGCCAGACTTTCTTGTATCCAAATGAGTGTGTATTTTAAGTACATTTACAGAACGAACATGGAAGGAAGGAAGGAAGGAAGGAAGGAAGGAAGAAGGGAGTGATGGGAGGGGAGGAGAAGAGAGGAGAGAGGAAGGAAGGGGCGAGGAAGAGAAAGAGAAGGGAAGGAAAGAGGAGGGAAAGGGGAGAAAGAACGAAGAAAGGTCAGAGTGGAGGGTAGGGGAAAACAGGGAAACAGAACAAAGAAGAGAATGGGGGGAAGAAGACAAGTTCTTCATTTATTGGGATTATTAAAATGTAACTGGGGAGTCACAATAAATAAAGACAAGCTATAAGGCACAATTTTATAGTTTTGAATCAGAACTGTTATAAAATGTCTGTACTAGTAGCATGCAATGTGTTCCTCAAAATGAGTTATTCAGAGTGAGGCAGGGCAGCATTAAAGTATATGTTTGAATTTTGTAACATTAAGACTCCGAGTGCAAAGTAAGTGTGATATGTGAAATACCTTTTTTCACTGATTTTTGAAACTATCATATATTCAGGTTAAATACTTCAATAATTTGAATATTTTCTGCCTAGTTAAGTCATCTCAGAAAATGATAAAATAGAGTAGGTGCCCAATGAACATCAAGATAAGAAAAAACATATATATATGTATGTATATACACACATATATATTGTTCTAGCTAAGGAGTGGAAACAGAAAAGAACTTATGAAAATAGTGAGATTTTAGTTAGGTCTTAAATTATTTTTACAGACAAAGAGAGGCGAGGAACAAAATTCGTATATAAAAATTCTCAAGTGTTGTCATCTTTTTGATTGAATTTTAAGATTTATAAATTACTATCGAGATGTGGGGGACGCTCAAAGCTAGATTCAGGAGTTTATAGAGCAATGAGAAAACTTGAAATTTGAGAGGCACAGAAGAACGATGCACGATGAAATGCAGGTTGAAGAGAGGCATGGTTTGGCAAACGAGGGGAGTAGAATAGTAAGAATTCTACAATAATCCAACTTGGCATTTGGGGGATACGCTTGATTACCTCTTTGGGGATGACGCCCTTTCCCAGCACAAATTTCAGCCCAGTAGCTGAGAACTAAATGCAAGGCACCTCTCTGGGACGCTTTCAACTCCACTCCCGAGCAGGGAGGGCTGCCGAGCCTCCCCGGACAACACATTTAACCGCACGCCCTCCCCTCTCCGCAATGACCTTCGCGCTCCCCAGTCTCTGTGCGACGTGCACTCGGTGGCTGTGCGCTACTTCTCTCCAGTCAGAGGTCACCCTTGGGCAGCGTCTGCCCGTGTCCAGAGGATGGTGGGTGAGTCTGTCACGTCTCATGGAAACAACAAAGAGAGCTACACCACCTTACCACTGCCAGAAAATCTGCCGGAAACTCTTACTCGGTGGCACTCTGCCTGGTTTCTTTCCTGGAATTCTCCCTCCCTGAGCGCAGGTGATTGATGCTTCAAAGTGAGCTGTTCTCTTAATCACTGAGCATTTGAAGGACGTTTAAACATCCTACAGATTACTTCGTGCACACAAAGATGGTATTTGTGATGTATTCGTTTTTTAGACAGAACAACAATCTAAAAAGATCAGCGTGCCGTCACACAGCTAGAGAAAAGGAGACACAATACTCCCAAGACACAATATTCCTCTGAAATCACGGACGCAAGGCCTGCTCTGTTGTGTCTACACAGCATCAGAAGGCCTCTGCTCATCCAGGACAACAGGGAAGAGAGAAAAGTGTGCCTAATACACGCCAGACGGGTCAAAACAGTCCCGACCTGGAGCCCGAACTCAGCCTTCAAGGAATCACAAATATTGAAGCAGCTGAGATAGTTTCAGTAAATACTAGTGAGAAGTATACAGTATAAACTTTTACTTTCAATTTTCAAAATTGCTTTCAAAAATATGCTGCTCACATTCTATGTTTCACATATACGCTTTAGCAGATATCATGTTTATTATATGAAATATACTCACCACAAAACTTTAAGCTGCCCTGAATCAAGATATTTTTAAGTTATTTTGTAATATGTTCTGTGGAAATTTGTCTTTACCCTTCATACTCCCCAAAAATACTTCTACTTTGGGACTTTCACAATAAAAAAAATGTTATTCTACTCTATAACCCAGCACTCCAGTCTTGTTTTTCATATATAAATTATTATTTTTAATGGGCATTTTCAAATGTGTTCAAAAATTTAATCATGTATACTAAATATGATTAAGATTTAATTATTGAATATTTATACTAAATATGCAATCACTTGTGTTTATTAGATTATGTAATATATGATTAAGATGTATGTGAGTTATGTATGTGAATTAAGAAAGATTATAAGTCAGTGTAACTATTAAGTTTCATATTCGTTTTTAACTTGCATTGTGCTGATCTGTCCTTTTAAATGGTTTCAGGGATGAGGTTAACTCTCAACAAAATCAATTTGGTTCAATGTATAATTAAGAAACAAATCAATCATCAAGTAAAAACAACCAGACTGGTCATTTTATAACAAACGAATGAAATGAAAACGTGTTGCCTCTGTGATTGCTCAGATCTCTCACGTTTCTAAAGCATATTGCACTTTTTAGATTCAATTCTACTAAAAGATGGAGTTAAACTCCTCCAAGATTACCCTATACACAAACTTCAGACGTGTTCAAGATTTTAATGCATTTTGCTCATGTTATTTTGTAAATAAAATGTGAAAATAACTCTCAGTAACTGTTGATATCATCTAACTTTTTTCTCCTGTAAGTAAACAGACACTAAAAGTCACTCTCTGACTCAAATTGGAAGCTTTTATGCAGCTATAGTTATTTTTCCTTCGGCAACTTCTCTTCAAAAAATTAGAAAGAAAAGCAGAAGACTCAAACTTAGATAACCCAGAAGTCAGAAGTTAAAAACATATTTCCTGAGGTTTGCAAAACTCATCCAGGTTCACTAAACTTTAACCCTACTCCACTCTGTCTTATTCCAGAAGTGGAAAATAATTTAATTCAAAGACCGAGTCCTTTGTGCAGTCTTTCAGATGAGGTCCTGGAAATTATCATAGGAGTTTTGATGATGGTCCAAGTAATACCGGGAAAAATGTCAGACGTGTATGGCACATTTCTTCGCTGCAAAACATTCTACTGTTAGCAAAACAGCTCTCAGTACTTAAATCGAAATAGAGAAGCTTAAAATTAAGAGCCTTTTGCTGCAATTGAATAATTCCAAATAAAAACACATTTATCATGAGAAAGTTTTATATACATATATCTTATGTGTGCATATCCGAATTACTATAACTTCCGGTTCTTATTTCTACTCCTGTCCTCTAAAATAAACCAAATATATTTCCTTCAAATACATAATGACAGAAATCATATTGTCTATTCCAGGATAATCATTCATTAATTCAACGAATAGTTACTTAGTACCTACTATATAACAGGTACCATTTTTGAAGAAAAGTAGAAACCTCCCCCATTGAAACTTAATAAACATTCTTCTATTTCTTCTGGATAATATATTTAGAACATCTTTTCTGGGAAAGACAAGTGTACTAGAATAAGAGTTTTCCTTTCTATGCTTATGTATTAGGTTTTTCTAGAGGAACAAATTCAAAAAATAAATGTATGATACAAAGAATCCATGAGATAGTCTTAGAGGATCAGAACCCCAGAGGTTTCAACCAAGTTGAGATGTCTGCTCCCTGCCGCCTTCTGCCAGGCCAGACCCTGCCGTCCTGCACTCCACCCTAGCCCAGGGTGTGCAGCATCCACCGAGGTAAAGAGCAACCTTTTCCAGATGCCGACCCTGCTGGTGACACCACCTTGGGCTCCCAGTTTCAAGAACTGCGAAGAATAATTTTCTGTTGTTTTTAAATGACGCATCCATGGCAGACGCACAGACGACTAGGACGGGCACTCTGGGACTTATTTTCCTTACAGTTCCAACAAGGCGATGCCCTCCAACTCCAGCTTCCAGAAGCGAGGGATGGAGGAGGCACCCTTCCTTGGTGCATCCTCTGATAACACGTTTTTTTCCTGTGTCACACTATCACATGGCTGTTTGACAGCTTGGTAGTTAGATGTGATCCTGAACCACACCTAACTCTTAAGAGTAAGAGCTAGATATGGAGAAAAGAAGTCTAATACCTTTAACATTTGGGGGTTGACTAATCTGTTGGGCACTGTCACTAGATTTTCATTTATTTTAATAAAAATAGTACTTTCTATGCATATTATCCACACTGTCCTGACCTTAGAACATTTATCCAAAAAAGAGTGTATTACTAACGAACTGTCGCAAACTGAGAAACTTAAAACCAGAGTTATTTATTATCTCCCAGTGGTTTTGTGTCCACAGTCTGAACTCGTGGTGTCCTCTGCTCAGATGAACAAAGCAGCAATCTAGACATCAGCTAGAGCTGTCACAGGCATCAGCCTCTCATCCGAGCTCTGAAATTTCTCCTTCACAACCACCGAATTCATAGCGATGACGCCTTTGAAATGAACAGCAGAGCGCACTTCTGACTCCAGACCTTCTTGTAGTGGGCTTGCCGGATTAGGTCAGACTCAGCCCACATTATCTGCCTTCCAATTGCCCCAATTTACTAGAGGAATCACAATTATATCTACAAAAATCCCTTCACTTTTGTCACATAATGTAACTTACCCAAGCGAGAGTCATCATCCTATTCTGGAAGTTCCCCTTCATGGAGGAAGGATCAGCCAGTTGCGTGCCTCACTGGGTGGGCATCTTGGTGACATCCTAGGAGTCTGCCTAACATATGGAGAAGAGTGAGATCACTTGAACAATTTAGCCTCGGAAATGTGCCACAATCATTCATCATTGAAGCCTTCCATATTTCCTCACTCTGATACCAGGAATGCCTTTTAATTTTACACAATACTCATTGCATTCTCTGATTTTAGCAAAATTTCTGTCTTTTCCCCTTCTCGTTCATCAGTGTCACCTCTCGCACTCAAATCATTGGTGTCACTTATTTTGTCTTGCTGTGATGCTGCGCTGCCGAGGCGATCTCCTGAGAGGGCAGTGCGCTGGTGTTTCTCCAGTCTGGCACGACGCCTCTGCCCTCGTTAGTGAATGCAGTTATGCATATTAAAGAAATAAATCATCCCGGTGACTCTGCTGTGTCAGGGGTACCCTCCTTTAAATGAAATTAGAACGTTAACTCAGGATTCCTAAAGAAAAAATAGGGCTTTGCTCCACTTATATTTGCTCTCCCCACCAGCCTGCAAACATAATTTGATATGTTTCCTTTTCTTCTGTAAAGACCTGTCCTTCTCAGAACTGAATGAAATAAAATTGAAAGGGCTGACACTTCAGGATGTATGGCACGAGTCTTCTCTGTGCTGAGTCATCTTTGGCTTTCCCTTCAAACCCAGATCTCCTCCGGCCAAAGGTAGCCAATAACCCCCTCGCCTGCTGCTCTGCTGACATCTATGTCATCTACAGTTAACTTCTTGAGGACTGAGAGCTTGTTGCCTGGATTTTTTTTTTTAATATGCACAGATTTTAGCACAGCACATTTGGTTGATGTCTATTCACTGAGTAGAACTGAATGATTTTACTTTCAACCTGGAATTCACGCCCTCACGTCCTTTCTAGCTCTTGTCCTGCAATTCCTCTTTGGCTCTGCCCAGTAGGATGTTCACTATGCTCCTCGTTTGTACCTGGGAGACTGTGCACTGGGCTTTTGGCATCCTTGTGTGGGACGAGGTACTTCTCACCATCTAGAACTTCCTCTGTACTTCAGTTGTAGGTCTTTTCTGTTCTACCAACCACGGCAGCAGTTTATGTTAACATTTTAGTCCTGCTACCCGACTTTATTCTTCTCAAAGGGGCTATCTGTATCTCCCACAGTGCCTACAATGCACAGTGGGCACTAAGATACTGCTTTATGGAATCAAAAACTCCTTATAAGTAATGGGTTATGATTTTTCTCTTCTTACTGCTGAGACTCTTTTTGGAGAGATCAGTATTTGGTGACCAATGATATTTTGAGTTTCGTCACTGAAGTTTCCATTTCTTTTTATGCTTATCCAATTTCTAGCTCATCTTCCCCTGCTCATTATCATCTATCATTATAACTGAATTAATGAAAGCTTGCCAAGTGTTCCTTGTAAAGTAAATATTTTAATTTTGAAAAGAAGTTGCACAGGACTTAGGTTATTTGAGATTCTTTTTGGTATGTAGTATTCTCAATAGCAAAGTCAGTAAAATACCCATTTTTTTGTGGTTGTTGTTTGTGGTGCTGGGGATCAAACAGTGCTAGGCAAGCACTCTTCCACTGAGTTGCATGCCTGTAATCCCAGCTACTCAGGAGACTGAAGCAGGAGGATCTCAAGTTCAATGCCAGCCTGGGAAATTTAGTGAGACAATGTCATAACACTGCAAACAAGGACTGTAAATATAGCTCAGGGCTAGAGTGCTTGAATTCAATCCCCAGGACCACCAAAACAGAAAAGAAGAAAGGAAGAAAGGAAGGAAGGAAGGGAGATTGAAATGGAATTATTTCATTTTAAACTTTATTTGGATCATACAGGATCTAAAATATGCAGATAAACACCAAAAGAAGAAAAAGATGTAACAACATTTTATTTTAAAATAATTTCCTGCATTGAACATTTTTCTCTAATAATTATAGAATAATTTTAATTTAGAGACTATTAATAAGATAATTTATAGAATATAAGGTTCTAATGAAAACAGAAGTTTCTGCTCAGACAACTAATGATTACTTTCCTTGTTTTTGACCTTCCTATGTCAGATATTTAAATTTTGTTTGTTTTCTTTACAGGGAACACTTAAACATTTAGTTTATCTAAGATGAAATGACCTGAATAATAGAAGCAGAGAAAACTGCTAATTTAGAGATTTTAAATGGGTAAACCTTGTAAATGGATTATGGAAATTTAAACATAACAAATCAGCTTTAATCATGTAGTTAATGAACTCCCACGATTTAACTGTGAACTTTTCAAATGTTGGGTTATGTTTATATTCAATGTTAACTATGCATAAGCCAAGGGTACATAAGAAACAATTTAAAAATTTTCATAACTTTTGGAAGCTTCTGATATTTCCCCTGAATACATACTATTTTCTGTACATAAATTTACTTTTTTACACAAATTTAGTGCCCAAGTTTTTCTTAACGTATTTCATTTGAATTCTTATAAGAACTTGATTTCCTCCTACAGAATACAGTTTTTAGAGGCAGGGATTTGTGCGCTAGCATTCATTTCTCTTACCATTCTTGTGAGTTACAGATTGGGTGGTCAATAAACGTCCAGTGAATCAAATTGTGTGGTGCCTCCGAACCAAACTACTATTTTTCAACATGATTACTACAGAGAACATACGGAGCATGAACCCTGCCCTAAAAATCCTCATCGTCTCTCTCATCATTACCTGCTCAAGCATTTCATCATAGTTTCAATCCTTTATGTTAGAGGTTGGCTGAGGCCTAGAATAAAGAATGGAAATGTGACAAATGGCCATTTATTGGTCATTAACTATCATGATTAGAGCAGCCTGTCTCTCAGAGCAAGGGTCAGTGCAGAAGTGAAGCCGCCCTCTAGCACACCCTCCCGATAGGGAGGAAGTTGTTCATTATCCGATCATTAGGGCCCCTGCCAAATAAAACACATCCTTCACACAACCCGAGTTCTAATTGTTCATTTAGTCACTGGCTTAAATAGGAAGCAACGAGAAAAGCTGGTCACTAAGCAATGGTAGAATCGTAACATCTTCTAAGTGCAGAGTGATGCGTGACGCTAACAACACAGCTCAGAGTGAGTGACTGGTGAGCTCAATTCTGAGAGATTATATGTGGCCCCTGGCAGCACCTAGAAACTACAGTTATTGATGAAGCTGAATATTGTAGTAATTGATTTTAGCATGCTATCTTGACTCACTATTAAAATAACAAATATCAAAGAACTCGTCTAGAACACTTGACAAAAAGCCCACCCAAATAGAAGTCCACTGGGGCTAAGTGAGGAATTGTCATGTACAAGGTCTGTGGTTAGGGAAAGAGGGACATAGCAAACAAAGGTAGAGAAAGACCAGGATGTAGACAGATCTAGAAATGGCACAGAGATGGGCAAAAATGGTGACAACGGTGACAAACATTTTGATTCTGTCAGAAAGGTACAGCAAGAGTCTTTATTAGACATTTGAGAATTCTGAGTTCCCACCAAGTTTTCTCAACTTTATTTTTGTGGACGCAAATGTGAAGATAAACCACATCCAGAAATAAAGCAGGCATACGTGGTTCTCAGATTTCTCTAACGTCTGAGGTTAACATAAGAGGAACATGAAGGTAACTGCATCCTGGTGATCAGGTGCCACCATCTCATTTTAAGACTCATCCCAGCACCCGGAGAACATGTAACAATCCATGAGGAGCATTGAATCAGGACAAAGAGCAGGGTATTGGCATCAGACCACATGAGCTGAAGTAAGAGGAAAGCAAAGGGAAAGGGGAGCCAAAGAGATGGCTAAACTGAAAGGTGTCTTGGAACTCACTGTCAAGGAAGACACCTCTGGGATATTGCCACCACAGGGCAGTATTATGGCAGCACATGAATCAAAATAGAAAGGCAAGAAATACAAACCCAAACTATTGAGAGGAGAGCAAAGACAGCCACAGCAAATGAGAGAGATTTCTCAGTGACTTCAAGAACCATGGAAGAGAATAGGGAAGAGGTTCCCAAGCAAGAGCCAGGCTGGCTTCGTGTGCAGTGACCTGCAGTCACAGAGAGCCCCATAACTGGAAGAGCTCCACATCCTTCAGGGCTCGCCATCACCACCTCGCAATGCCCAGCGACAGATTAAGGGTCTTTAATTTAGAATACAGGTCCCCACACGAGGAAGCCAGTCCTTCGGAAGAGTTTGGAGGTGGCCTTTCGTAAAACTGCCATGAAGCTGGGAGCCCTTTCTGGTTGTGTCAGAGCCACCAGCTCCCCAGATACACTCAGGAAGTGAGAGAATCTGTAAGCACACTTTTTTCTCATGAAAACAGAAACTTCCCAGACACAATACTTATGACACATTTGCACTGATCAAGCGTTAAAGCAGCTCTAATTTTATCAGTTATATAATAAAGTTGAAGGAGATGCAGAGGGACATTTTTGTTAGGATTATAAATTATTTGTCAGCAAAGAGCACTTCATGGATTTATTTTTACTCTTTTTAAAGCCGTGTCCATTACAACGAACTACTCATCAGACAAAAAAAAGTCTCCATTTTAAGACAGTAAATCAGATGATGTAGAGAAAAGTCTGTGTCTTATCCAGAGATATAGAATGTGTTTTCAGAGAATACCTCAGTAAATTTCTTTCTAGCTGATTTCATTTCTCCATTGATCAGCAATTCCGCTTCCGGTGGCAGGAAAAGAGAGATACTTCCCACATAATAAGACCTCAGAGAGTCAAAGTGTATGAATAGTGTGACAGTTAGTCTCGATTATCAACCTAATTGGCGAGAGTCACTTGGGAGACTAGTTGAGCACCCTTCTGATTGTGTGTGGGTGAGTCACAAGGGCCTGACCTTGGGGGCTAACTCTGGTCCTTGGCATCTTCTGCTGTAGCTCTTGTAGCTCTTCCACTGCTCTCTACTTCCCAGAGGCCATGAGGTGAGCAGCTTTCCTCCACCAGGCCCTTCTGCCATGATGGTTCTGCCTTGGAGCTGGCCAGCCAAGGACTGAATCCTTGGAAACCATGAGTCAAATAAACATCTCCTTTAAGGTGAAGATGTCAGGTATTTTGTAGCTGCAATGGGAAGGCTGACCAATACAAGTGGCTTCCATATTTACTTCCATTTGAATGAGTTTATTTCAGGAACTCATCTAACTGCATAAACAGTCTGCCAAATTTCAGCACAGACATAAAAACACTAATTCTGTGGGCAAGCCCAGATATAATATGATTCTCCAAAACTCAAAGGACCTATGTTGGGCTCCTCTGCAAACCTCAAGGAGCAGAGCTGATGTGGCATTGACTGGTGTCCTTCTTATAGACCTTCAATCAAGTATGCAGCCAAAGGTACAGCAATGGACCACGCATGTGGACAGACCTACTAGTTTTCAATAGTTTCCTTGAATATTGTCTAAGACAGGCTGATGTAAAGGATGAAACACTGCTACATTTGGAAAGGGAATAGAAAATGAGTTTATTTTCTGATTTGTTCATGTTTCTTTAAATCTGGGGTAAAAAAAGATAAACTGAGCACGTTTTCCCAGGCCACAGAAAAAACAATGAGGGTGGTTACAAAGAGAAATCTCAACTTGGATCTTTCTTGAATATTCTTAAGAATAAAATTAAGACATTGTGGTACATGCTTGCAATTCCAGAACTCTAAGAGGCTGAAGCAGGAGAGTTGCAAGTTAAAACCCAGCCTGGGCAACCTGATGACTTAGCAAGATGCTGTCTCAAAATATAAATAAATAAATAAATAAATAAATAAATAAATAAATAAATAGGGGATGGAGTTATAACTCAGTGTTCAGAGGACCATAAGTTAGGTCCCCAGTACCACAAAAAACAATAAGATTCATCTCTCTACATATATTATTTTCCTGGTTGCTAAAAGGAAAGGGTGGATTAAAAAGAAAGAAATACTGTACCTCATTGCCGAACTTTCTTGAGTATTGTTTTGTTTGCTTGGAGTTTATGTAATAATCTTCAGGTTTTCAACTAAAAGTAGAGCTTTGATTAAAGTCTCATAGCAAAATTATGATTCTCAGTACATCTTGCATGTCATTTCTCTTCTTTCCATGACAATGTGATAGCACATAAACACATGGTAGACCACAAATAAAAGCAGTGTTTATCAGGGCCTCGGGCAGAAATATTTCTTACATTTTTGCAGGAAGTTCAGGGGTAGACCCAGGCGGGGCCATGTCTGGTACTGCTTGGTGCTCGGGGACCAAGCACATCAAACACAGGTACTATTTGAAGATGTCTTTTATTGCTTTGCCACTATTATGCTTCTTTTCATAATATGTTACGGTTGTGAGCTCAACATTTCCACTCAAACAAAATGAATGAAAAAGAGCCACTTTTGGAGACCATTCATCAGGAAATGAGTTGCTCTTTCTGGGCCTCTAATGTCTGTATTTGTATGTCTCTTTTTAAAGGTCCACATTGTAGGCTGGGGATTTAGCTCAGTGATTAGAGTGCTTGCCTTGCAAGCACAAGGCCCTGAGTTCGATCCCCGGCACCAAAAAACAAAACAAACAAAAAAAATAAATAAATAAAGGTCCACATTGAGGCCTGAACAATGAATGTATACCGAACAACATTCTCCATCAATGGTAAGCAAAGACCTGGTAATGGAATGGAAATTTATCCCAAAGGACAAGACAATTCAGGAAGAAGTTAGTCAAGAAGACCTGTTTTGATTGAGGTTTTGAAATAGACAAGATTTACAGCATCAACAAGAATATTGAGGAAAAAAGTCAAAGTTTATCAAAGGGAGTAAGTTGACCTAGAAAGGCGTGAAAGGTCATTTTAAGGGTACATAGTTTTCCTACCACTCTGTTAATCAAGTTGATTTTCTACAATGCGTGATATTACTTGTAGTCAAGGCTTATTGACCCCGTACATTTTAGGTAAATGATGATCACAGTAAGCAACATACATTCTCTCCTTTCAAGGATTTGGTTTAGATGCAGTTGAGTACTATGTTTGTGGAGGATTTATTTTTGTAAATACAATTTATGTCTTCAGATAAAACAGACATTACTTACCCCATAATCTGACTTGGAAGTAAAATAAATATTTGCCTTTTTGAAATATTTTAAAAATAATTTCAACATACACGAGTAAACAAGTATGTGTGTCATTACATATAAATATCCAGAAGGATGAAATTGAGAAGCCACAAAGAGAATTCCACCAGGAATGCTGAGACTGGACTGAGGAGACATCTCCAAGTGCTCCAGCATGAATAGATCCCACACGACAAGGAGTTTCTGCTTAGCACCCTGTTGCCAAGACAGATTTTTTGAAGATTTATTCAGATGTCTGTGTCAATCGATGCCAACCAAATGCTGCATCAAATATGTCTTTCATGTGTATTTATCCATGTATGGGAGACAAGATTATCAAGATCCGCCGGCCAGCAAAAAATAAAAAGTGCCTTCTACAAAAACCATTCAAGAAATTATATTTAATTTGGACTTCTTTCTCTTAAAACAGTTCTGAAACAAGTATTATTACTTTTTTACTGTAAAACCTATAACTTTTCCCTTTCATTTTCTTTGTTATACAATGATCTAAAATTTTGCATGAGCTTTGTAAAAATTTTGTATTAAAAATTATTGGTGACACGAAAAGCCTCAGAATATTTGATTCATTCCATACCACCCACACATATAGCTGCCCTTTCTTTTTTAAAATGCAGTTACAAAAGAAACAATATTCATTACAGAAATTGTATAAAATAGATAAATAAGCTGTAGCAAAAGCAGAACCTTTAAAGTTCGCCCAGCCCTGCATAAGTGGAAATATATAAGCAGCAAGAACTCAATCCCAGTTTTTAACTATTAACATTCTATCACATAGCAATTATATGCTAAAATACTTTTAAAGGTGTATTATATCCCTTTATACATATTTAAATATGTATGTCATCTCTTTCACTGAACTTTCACTGTTTAATAATTTCTGAGTATTATAAAAATGCTATGAAAATATCCTCATAATCTATACCAACACATATGTTCAACACCTCCTTTGAAAGTGGGATTACTAGATGAATGACTTTTGTATTTTAAAGGTTGTGGGATATATCACTCTCCCAACCAATTCATAAATATAATACTCCTACAAACAATATACAACACTATCCACTTACCTACTTTCAAAATTAATGCCATATTTTCTTATGTCCCAACAAGGCAGATAAAAGTGGCACTTAGAATTGTTTAATTTGTATTTATTACAAATATTATTAAGCCCTTACCTTAAATATATATAATTTTATTTATCCATTATATTCTGTAAAAGACAAAACACAAAAAGAGAAAAAACAACAAGTCATTTTCTCAGTTATTTGCTCTACAATTACACACTCACAAAAAAATGGACTACTAGAAAAGTATGATTGCTAATGCAAAAATAGTTGTAAAAAGCAAACTTCTGAATACAATGATGTATGAAGCAATTTTGGAATGACAAAGAATAGTCTGTAAACTGATCATGATGCAATTGAAAGGTGACTTTTACTATATATAAATTATAAATTAATAAATTTGTCTTTTAAAAACAGATCGGGGGATTCCTACTTTGAATACTGGTTACCATACAAATGAGAAATAAAGACTGGGCCACACTTGATACACAAATTGAAACTCCAAATCATGTCCCAGTAGAAAACTGATACAGAATAATCAGTACAAATTCCTATATCATTAAAGGGACTGAACTGTAAAATGAGTAGAAATTAAATAGCATATATGATGGAAAATTAAACTATTGAATAAAAAAGAAAGAAAACATTGAATTCATAGTAGCTAATTCATCCAAGAGCTTTTGGTTCCATGTGTCACGTGCCTTTCTTCTAGGACGCCGATGTGTCTAACATTTTCCTATGCAAGCCGGATGATTTCATTTGTGATATCTCAAGAGAATGAAAAATTCATTTGATAATTTGCTAAACAGAACTTCTAAAATGTACAGAAATATCAAGTTTTAGGTGAAACAGAAACTTTGGAAACAATCAGTGAGTCTTGCGGTATTTGCAGACTATGTTGAGCTGTCCGAAAGTGGACAGCAGACAGGACAGAACATTTTTAAGGTAGTTAAGATAAAATCCACGAATTAAGCCTGAAACATGTCAGCAAAATCAAATGAACCTGAAACGCACAGTTCCTGAGGTGTGAGCAGAATGCAGGTAGGGAGGGTTTTTAAAAACTGAGCAAACCAGAAGGCAGGAGCGAAGCGTGGGCACTAACGCGGGCCGGCAGCCAGTCCGGGACGCGGAAGACTCGCTGGCGGACGGCGGCCACACGCGCCTGTGGGAGCCCAGGAGCGCGCCCTGAAAGACGTGCAGCTCCGCTTCCTCGCTAGGAAGTCACCTTTCAATCTCCTCAAGCCTACAAGCAACCTTCCTGTGGAAAAAAAGGGAAGTTTCTATGCTTCATGGTCGAAGGTATCAAATTCTGATAGTTTTTGCCGAAAGACTAATCTGATTAGCTGGCTGTGAGTAATGAAGCTGACCCTAACTTTTCAGCTGCTCCATTTCACTCCAAAGACATGCATCCCAGTATCTAGTGTAAAATGGCATTGCATTCCGGTTTGCTTCTTTGTTTCTCCAAGGAGGTAGGATGATCTCTTCCTGTGCTTGAAACAATGCGTATGTACACTGTGAAACATTATTGTCTTGATATAAAATTTGACAACCCCACAGTTTCTCCATTTCCTTTTTCGATGGCTTGGCTTAGCACATTACCGTTCTGCTTGCCTTTATTCGGGGCATTTTCCATTTCTCTTCTGCATAGGTAAGTGATGTGATGTTCCAGGTGACTGGGTAGTCTGCCACCCTTAAACACATAATTTCCTACTTGGTTTCCTTGTGCCAAGTAGACTTGAACACATTCAATACATCGAAGAGCAGGAAAGAGGGTTTCCTCTATTTGCATTTTAAATATTTCATTATCACATGTACCTTCTATAAATCTGGATGACTTCTTCTGTCCGTCTAACACAAGGTTATGCTCTCTATAAGCCTGTATAGCAAAATTATACTTTACCAAAGAGGTCAAATATCAGGTACTTGGTTGTATGACATGTAACTTTTAAGTAAAATAAGCCTTTAAATTTCCTCCCATATTAGTCATTAAAAAATCCATCTAATTGCCTCAGAAACTGTAGAACAAATATAATATTACTCTTATTCGACATTTCTTGGTATTGAATCGTTATGAATATATAGTATTTTCTAATGTATAAGTAGTGAATAATAAGTACTTAAGTACACCTATAAAAACTTCAAAACATTTGTTGAAATGAAGGAAACCTGGAGAAAATCATATTAGAATATGGCAGCTACTAGAGAGGAAACAGAATCAGGTGAGCACGCTGTAGCTCACCCTTTCCGTGGTGACACACACACTCTCCTAGGTCAGTGACCTGGCTCCATTGAGTCCTAAAGAGGAAAAGGGGAAATTGGCCAGCGAGGGCCACCACTGAGCGGGGCAGCATTAGGCACTATCAAGACTCTGGGTGTTATCGCTGCTATGGGAGACCTTGACATTCACACTGACATTGCATAAGCCGAGGTTATTAGCACAATGATTTACCAAAGATACACTTCCTCTAAAAAAGCACTTTTTAGCAAAACATGTTCACAATGAAGATGAATTTTTATTGCCTAACTTGCAGGAATAAAAAGATTCCACAAGAGATCTGTATTTCTCCACTCATTTGCTAAGATCTGTATGATGTTAAAAGAATTTCTTCTTCGGTCAGTGTATCAAGTATAAGAGGGAATTGAGGGCTAGGACTCAAGAACCCAGCAATAGTGAGAAGTGAGACAAGGACTTTCTGCTCCTTACTTTGTTGGTGGGAAAAAAGCTCCTCTGTGAGTGGCATAGGTCTAGCATTGTTCAGATTAACTGAAGAGCCCTAAATAGAAAAGAAAAATTGTGAAAGCGAAGTCATCAAGAATGGGCCTTAAAGAGTTGAGGATTTAGCTCAGTGGTAAAGCGCTTGCGTAGCAAGTGTAAGGCCCAGAGTTTGATCCCCAGCACCCACCCCCTGCAAAAAAGGGCCTTAAGAATAAGAAGAAATGAAATCAGACCTGTGACTTTTTACCATTCTTCTAAAGAATTAGGTGCCGTGGCAGTGCAATGGAATGAATGTTTATTCCCTCCCCAAATTCCTATGAAGAAGCCTCAGGCCTCAGTGTGATGGTGTGTGGCGTTAGGGTGTGTGGGAGAGACTTAAGTTTAAAAGTCATGAGGATGGACAGCCACCAGCCGATAGCATTTTGTTATAACAACCCCCAGCTGACATAGGTATGTTAGATCAAGGCAGGGAGCTTAGACATTTCTATTCCTCCCATTTAACTTCTGACCAAAGGAGCACCAGCATCAACATGCTCATAGTAAATTAGTTTACCTGTCATTTCTATTCACACATTTACTGAAAGCCATTTCAGACTTTCTCATCATGAGCTGCCCTTAGTTCAAAGCTTCTGCCACCTGAGTCACGTGACTTGCAAAAGAGAACCTGACAAGGAAGCCAGCTGCCTGCACCTCGGCGCCCAGTCGGTCGGCTCTCTCCTCACGTACACATGTCATTTGTAAGGCTGTGTGTCTGCTTGACCCTGTCTTACCTCTCAGACTGAGGCTTTTACTCAATAATAAAAGGAAATTAACAATCTTCTCCTCTCTTATTGAACATGTCCTAAAGGGAACTAATTACTTTCCTACTACAGTTGGCTTCCCTCCCTCCCAACAGCCCTGACTTTGCTCCTAGCAGTACTGCCAACCTCAATGCCACAATGTTCCAGACTACCCTCCCCTCTCCCCGGGTGCCACCATGTCCCCTGAGCGCTGTCCCTCACAAACCTTGCTGGCCTCAAAGCCGTCTTTGATGAAACTGTCAGAGCTTTGAAATGCACCACTCATCATGTCCTTTCCCGGGTTAGTGTCCTTCGGTGACTCACACCCGAACTGAACACAAGTCCCCAAAGTGGGGTCCAGGCTGTTTCCAGCTTTAACTCTATGCTGCCTCCCAGGTTAACCCTCAATCATATCGAGGTCCTTGAAGCCTTTACCCCTTACACACATACACACAAACACACACACACACACACACACGCAAGCTTTGTGACCCCACTTCCTCTAGAGTGTCCCTCTGCTCGTGTCCCACCCCACTGAGGCCCTGCTCTCCCCAGGTAGAGCTCACTGACCATTCCACACAGGGACGATGGCTTCCTAACTCTCACCCAGATCAGCCATGAGCCCAGTAGTCCTCTAATGCTGCTCTTAGCATACAGAATTTCACTTAACTATTAATGCTTCTGTATAACTTATTAAGAGTGGGAACCGAGTGACTTGGATCTTTGCAGTCCATCACCTAAGCACGATCTAGCTCTTAACAGTCTTTGCCAAATTTCCCAGTGCAAGTCCTTTGACTCGGTGGATTTCTGGAAGCAGATTCATTGCTATCAAAAGCCTATACAGCAGTCATCTAAAGTGGAAATTGCTTTCAGAAAATGTGCCAAAACATCCAACCACCTATATAAGGACTCTTCCATGTTTCTAGACCTGCATAAAAGACAAACATTCAGGCCTTTAATTCGGAGGCCTGCTCTGAGAATCAGGAGATCTAGCATAATGCTCTTCATTCCTTACACGAGTAATCTGACCTAACAAAATGTTCTTCCTGCCACCCTAAATGCATCATTTGTGCACCCAACACTCAACTCTCACACTAGCTTTCCACCCTGCCATATCTCTTCTTGCCCTTTGTGGCAGGTGTGATAGCAGCTTTTTATTCCTCCCTTTATTTCTGTCATGTTGCTGGAAGTGCCAACCCCCTCGCCTCTGCCTCGTTGGTAAGTAGCTCTATAGACCTGTCACATCTCATGCAAGTCTTTGCTTCACTGAAAGAACTTGGGCCTGCGTCCATGGTGCTCCTGTGATAGCAGTATCAGCTGCGAAAAGAAGCAGAAGAGCCTGCCCCCGGGAGGCTTTCTGCAGACAGCAGGCAGCAGTAGGCTCCCTCGACAGAGGGTGGGCCACCACGAGCAGTGAGCTGAAACTTCCAGCATGGCTCAGCCCTGCGGAAGCAGTTCTGGATCAGAGGGCCCAGCTGGAGACAGGACCCCATGCTCATATAAAAGTTTCTGTGGACTTCCAGTCTAAGTCACTCGATAAAAGTAATACGGTTAAAGCCTAATTAGGCTGGGTTTGCAAAGTACACAGGCATTAAGGAGTTTTAAAAATAACCTTCACTAAAAAAATAAAAATAAAAAAATAAAAGCCAGGGCCGGGGATTTAGCTCAGTGATTAGAGTGCTTGCCTTGCAAGCACAAGGCCCTGAGTTCAATCCCTGGCACCACAAAAAAAACCAAAAAAAAAAACAAAACAAAACAAAAAAAAAATAACCTTCACTTTATCATTTCTGAGATTATTTGTTCCAGCAATTCTAGCCGCATTCAATGCTACTAGAGTACTCTTTCTAACACGTGAACGAGACAGTATCATTCCATTGTTTAAATACTGAAATAGCTCACATATTCTTTTAGGTAAAGCAATTTCTCTACATAACGTGCATACCAAGTCCTTTAATGTCTCCTCCTACTGTACCTTTACATGTACCCTTTAACCCGAGCCTAGAGCAGCCAGAATCTCTGATAATGTCCAGATGCTGTCCAACTGTCCCTCTGTTGTTCTGAGTTCTGTTAGGAGGCAAAGCACCTGGAATGTACCACCAATCTGACATTCACCCTCTATATGCTAATAGTCTGTTGTTGGCTGGCATCCGCCACAGTAGTATGAATTATCTGAGGACAGAAAAAAACCCCGTATGACTCAGTAGCCATAGTACTTGACAGAATCTCATTAAATGTTGGTTGAATGAATGCGTGTACAACAATGAGAAAAGAAACACTGAAGTCCATTGTTTAAAAAAAAAAATCAATAGTATCCAATTTCCTACAATTTTCCTGTGTATAAACTCCTAGAACTGACACTTGTAATGTGATAATTCCCCTTTGTGCATATCAGTTAAACTGAAATAATCTAATTTTGTATCTGCTTTGCAAATAAGATTGTAACATATTTAAGACCCTAGCTTCTCTTACTCGTGGTGTCTCACCAGGACTTAAGCAGGGCCTGGCCTCTAGCAGATGTTCTTGGTTTCTCAAACTGAACTCTATTATTGTTCCATTTAATATGTCAAGTCTAGTAGAGAAGAAACTTCTCCCTTCAAAGGACCTGTTTTGATACATAAAGAACACTTTGTATCTCAGAATCCAGAAATCATGGCATATAACTAAAAATACCCCAAATTTGGGAGTATTTCTTTTCCATCCCCTCACGGTCTTAGAGAAGTCCTGGCAGTTTCCGCACATCGAATCCTCCTCTCTGGTTCTGATGACTATAAAAACTGGAGCTATCTCATTTGATGTAAGAATCAAATGCAATACTTTGAATTCAAGTATTTGGCTTTAAAATATGAAATCAAATTCAAATCCAGATAATTTATAAAATACCACACAGCCCTACAAACATAGATCCAGTGAAATGCAATACTAACTTTGTAGATCACTATATATTTTTTTAATGCCCTAGCATGACGGCTAATGTGAAATATCACCTATTGAATGCAGTCACAGCACACAGAGAAAGCGTCCCATGGTGGCTGCCTCAGGGTATCAAATACTCTCTAACCCATTTCAGATTCCTACTTATAAAACTGTGGGTGGTAACAATCTGGATACGTTTTTTGTTTAAATCTTTCATAGATACAACATCTGTCAAACAGCCAACACTCTTGACCCAGTTGTATTGAGGAAGCCCTACAGATTATTTGTCAAGCAAATTCAGTAACCCAATATTTGTTTCTTTATTTTAAAATTTAATTGGTATGCAAATATGCCAACAAGACAGCATTCGTGCTGGATACAGTTGTCACTTTGGATTCAGGGAATGCTCATTATCATGCTTACAGATGTTTTTCCCCACCTAACATCTGCCAATTCTACCTAAACCCCAGGAAGTCTACAAACCTGCACAAACTTCACTTGCTGTGGATCTTTCTCCCTGTTATCTGTTCCATGCACACTAATTTTGTGCATCTGAGGCCTCTGTTCGCCAGAATTATGCCTGCTTCCTAACACTTCTGCCTCCAGAGCTTTAGATTTGAAATTGAACAGACACTGAGCCAATTTATCATCGGATGACATGTGTCATATTCCTGGTATTACCAGAGGAACCCTGGTATGCACTGTATTTATCCTTTTGTTGTCAGCATAGGCGGAGACAACACGGGATAAAGAAGCTATTACATTTTTAATAACATGATACATACTTTAAAAATGGGACATTAAATATCATTGACTTCAAAATGTGGTGCTAGATCATTCTGCTTAAAACCGGAATTTCTTTGTCAAATAATCATCTGTCATTCAGGAGTACATTCTGTTGAAACAAGAATAACAAAACAAAAGCACTGGAATATGTTCCCTCAAAGAAAAAGGTAATGCTTTACTCAAACTAACGATTTATTTATTCCACCTATCCCATTTTCCTATAAATTCTAATAATGCCTAATGATGGCTTTATCATGAACACAGTATAAATTTACATTATGTAGCTTTTGTCAACAAATATAAATATCCAAGAGCATCCTCATTGTGTCTTCCATTCACTAATATATATACTTTTACCATCCTAATGATACATCCCTTATTGTGTTTTCTAGATCAAACATAAAGCAAACACAAAGATAGTAATATTTCAAACATAAACCTAATAGCCAAAAGGAAAAAGCTTTTCATTTAAACAAAGTTTAATAAAGAGTGCAAAACTCTGGTCTAAACTTTCAACTGTGAAACTGGCTGCTCACAAAGCGACATCTTCGTGACATCCCTGCAGGGATCTACCCTCGTCAGAAGCAACCTGGCACCTAGGTGCTTCCTTCAGTGTGTGATTAATCACCATTTCCAGGATTCCTCCAGTTACCACCCGAACACTTGTTTTGCAAATAGGTTCCTCGGAGCAAAGAATAACTAAAACCTAAATGCTAGCACATTTTAGATTTCATTAATATGCAATAGCCAGGTAATAACACGTGCAAAACTGCATAATGTATATATAGTATTTACACAAGTATAAAGCAAACTTCAGGTAAGGCCACAGGCTGTCTCTCAATTCTGAGGCTGTTTGCCAGACTGAGCACAAACCTTTACCACACAATGCTGTTCAAGGAATATTTTATGAATATTGATACTTATTAATTACGAGAAGAATCTGTCAAAATGCAATAGTTGGACTGAGGAAACAGTTCACTAATTCAAAATCGTAATTAAATAAAGTTCAATGAAAGGATAATTGATAAAGAGTAGGCAGGGTTAAGAAATCAAAAATGGAGGGTGCAGGACCCGCATGCCCATAAAATCAGGAAGTTTAGGTCTGAAAGGAAGGCCACGAGGATGGAAATGTTACCAGATCCCTGGAGGAGGCTGTGCCCAACAGGAGAGATGAGCCAGTTACTCTAGGAAAAGAACCCAGTTACTTCCAACTCTTACCAGCACAGCAAGGAAGCAACAGATGGCGCAATTACCTCAAACATTCTGTCTTCTATCATTCAGGATGCCATGTTGCCTTCCAGTGGAAAAACCCCAACTGGACATCGTAGCACAAGAGACCCCAGGTGAGCCGTGGCACAAGAAAGTGAACAAGGCAGAAAGCACACTGGGGTGGGGGAGAGATGGAAAATATCCAGCACATGAATTTCCCTGTTGTCTAGCTACCATCCAACAACATACTGCAAAAACGTGGAGGAAAAGAGAGAGAGAAAGTGTTGTACCCCTTCCTCCGAGATTCAGATGAACTACACCAGTGAAATCAGAGAGTCACTGTACGTATAGGAAATTAAAGATAAAACTACCATCACGGAGCCTTCCAGAGCCCCAGGACCAAACTCCGAGTGTCTGTCGGCTGACAGACCCCAGATGTCTGCTTACCTCCAGCAAAGGAAAAGGGCAGTCCTGTGGCAAATCAAGGCTTGGCAATCCCAACGAAGACAATGTCTCCAAGGGCATGATGGGCTCACTTCTTCTAAGACTTCTTATAAGATCATTTCTGGGAGTGCTAACACATTATTTGAATGGCTCCAAAGAGAGTTGCAGAGAAACTTGTCAACAGCATCTCACTCTTTAACCTAGATTCTAACACCATCTGACTTCAACATCTCTTTTTCACGTCTAGCTTGCATTTTAAAAAAACATTTTCTTTAAGAACTTTCCATCCTAGGCACTTAATTAGGTATTTTCACATGCAATACCTCAACTACTTCTCACAACACGTGTTTTATTGTGTAGAATCATCTGAGAAATGAAGCCGCCACTCTGAGCTTAGGCAGCTAAGACTGCAGCCCATGTTCCATGTCTGTGGTCTACACTTCAGGCCACAACTCTCTCATGCTGCGGCTACAATGATCTAGACATGCCTTCCTGTCTTCAGAAGTCTGTATATCTCATACTCCGACCCATGAAAGACGTCATCACTTGACGGGGTTACCAAAATTCACGGAACACCTACCAGGATGCAGGGGATAGAAATACAAAAATAAGTCATCACAGAATCTCTGCAATTACACAGCGCTATTCTCATAGTGGATGCAAACTATTCTTGAATAAGTCTTTCTTCATGGTAAATCCTTCTCCAACAAAAAGTGAAGTCTCTCCCTCTGATCTTCGGGGGGAGATGGATATAATTGGTACTAATAGTCGGGGTCTTGCTACCTTCGCCGTCTCAACAACTAGATTATGTTCAATCTTATCTCTGTATTTAACTCACTGAAACTTTTCCCATTCCTCACCCAAGGTAAGCAGTTTATGACAACTCTAGAAATACTCATCTAGTGCCCATAAATTAATAGGTACCAAGCTAAATTCAGAAATAACTAGTGGGCAAAAACACACAATTCCTCTCCAAGAATGCTTCTGAGAATTTTATAGATTACTGGAATATGTAGACACAGAAATGGGCATTTGTAATTTAGTATTATGAACCTTATAATTTTAAAACTGGCATTTCTTATTAGCTTCCATAAATCCATAAAAGGATTCAGAGAACTTTAGGGTGGAGCTTGCATGTTCTAATACCTTCAGCAAGCACAATGTATCACGGCAGGGGCAGAGAGCAACAAACAAGTCCAACAAAGCCAGTGGCCCAGAATCTCTAACGGCCCAAATGGATTGTCTTTTAATTAAATTAAATCTCCTCAATTCTGTCACAAAGGGAATAAAGCTGTTTTTTCATACAGACCAAAAAATAATCCTATGCTTTGTATTTTAATAACATTATTTCTAATCTATAAAATCTTTGAAGTTCAATAGATGTTTCTGCATTTTCTTTAATAGATATTTCTTTGAAACATCACACTTTATGATAGGCCATGAGAATTCAAGAGGTCAAAGTTTCTATTCTTTCTTGGTGGATAAGAACAATGTATCAATTATACTTGTGTCAGTCTTTACAGATAAATAAAACTCAGTAAAATTCACAATCTTTTGCAAAAAATACAGAAAGAAGAACATTTTGAGCCCCACATTCATATTTGTATCATAGAATGCAAATAAGCCAAATTAAGCTGAAATCTAATATTCTTAACTTCATTTACTCTATGTAGATGAACAGTTAGTATATTCCTGCTTGTAAGCAATGATTTTCAGTCATTAAACTACAAAATCATTTCTTTCTGCAGGGATGTACTGAGCCAGAAACAACAGAAATGTGTGTTTGTATTATATGTGCATAAACATATCAACTCTGAAAGGATTAACTTGTGGATCAATAAAGGAGAAATTCATTACACAAATCAACACCGAGTAACTAGAACTAAACAAGATGCATCCGTCTAAGTTGAAATGGAATTTATTTCAGTACTGCTGCAGCCTAAAACAAACCATAAAATGAAATCATCACATTGTACCAGGGAATTCTGCATAAACAATCTGATAGATTCAAACACGTTAGAGCTGCATGTACACCAGCCTTTCTGCTTGTATGAAAAATGGGGCGATCAATGGGTGCTGATGAGCAATATTTAAATGAATTTCTAAATGACTATAATAAAAAATTTAGTTGACTCAACCCCTGCTGTTCTGGGCTGTAAAGTTATGAGCTCTATTTACCTGAAAGCATGTATGCCTATTAGACTTGGCAGGAGTTTCTCAACCTTGGTATTAAGTAGAATATCTATTTAAAATGAACCAAGCATCAGGCTGTATCAAGTCTGGCACTTCAGGCTGGCATAAAGCAGCATGGGAACCTTATGTACATGATGCGAAGAGCAGAAGAGAATAAATCTTCGTGGCTTTTCTTCACCTTCTTTGTGAGCTAAATTTTGTTCATAAAATGTGGTTGACATTGGTAGAATATAGCAAGCTGGTAGTCACAGATACCATCTATAAAATGACTAAATAAAAAGTGACATGAGAAAGCAGGATGAATTAAAAGTAAATAAATGGAAGAAATTATTTGTTGAGTGAGGAAACTGAAACTAGAAGGGACATTTTCTTAACGAGGAAACCAACATGAATGGGTATAATCTATAAAAGAAGGAAAGTAAAAGAAAGAGAATATTGGAGGAAGAAGGCGATTTAGCACTCAGTGCCATTCAGATATACCGCAAACTGGTGCAAACCAACTTGATTAAAATTCAAAGAGTGAAATCAAGTTGTGCAAATGAACAGAAAATCAGAGGCAGGATGTAATCATGGTGCAACAGGCTGGAGTAAATGAAGAGCTGGTGATGACAAAGGCTAAAGGAAAACAGATTCAGACAGAGTTTGCCATCTAGTAGCACCAGAGAATATTGAAAACATGAGTGTTAGTGTACGAAAAAGGCAAAATCATTCATAATTGATAATCTATAAACAAACCAGAAACCTTTGCAAAAAGAAAAAATTATGGATAATAAGTAGAAACTACTCTATCAAAATTCTGTACAGCAAAAAGTTTACTTATATGACAACTCATTCATATAACATTAAGAAAATTAAATATTACAATTACATGACACATATAAAAGGATTTGAAGTACATTATCTCCGATGTATCAGAGTAAAAATCTGAAATTTATTTTAAAAAATACATCTCTCCAAAAACTGCCACACCTTTCTGGAGGCCAAGAAAATTCTGTGGAGCTAATGAAGAAAAGAGTGAAATCCGTAAGACATTAGTCTCACTCTTACCATCAACAGAAATGAAACCAGGATAGAAAAAAGCATCTGAAAATGATATGAAATATGGCTCAAAATTGTCTACAGTGGACTCAAAGACAACAACTAACAATGTGATGAAACAATACATATCAAAGTGATTTGTAAATTGCACAGTGCATTCCAGCACTGTTTTTAAGTAGATCATCAAATAGAAAGAAGAAGCAAGAAATAAATAATGCTCAGATGAGTTAATTCTCTTACCTTTAGGAATAAAATATTAATTTGGAGAGTCAGGAAATTACATAGACCTTTTTGCTTTTGTAGAAAATTTATTAACAAAAAAACTCCAAGTAATGTTTAAAGATCATAAAACCAAAAGTAAAACTTGAGTATCACAGCAAGAAGCTGTTAACATGATGGTAGTGGGCTGCTTGTTTTAAGTCCTATTTTCTACTTTGTGATGTGAAAAGTACTTAAAACTCTTCTTGAAATGAACAGGGACCAGCAAATGATGAGATCCATTTGGCTGAAGACTACACTACAGGGTCAGCTGGGGGCGGTGTGGATAGCAGAACCTTCACTGTTAGACCAGGCAGACAAGATTGGTTGGTTGGTCAACCCACATATGAGCTCACCAATTTCTGGTCAAATAAAAGAAAAACATAGAGGTTAGGAGACAAGTAAGATAGGAGAACTCAGTGCAGTACTGTCAGACAGCCCTCTCTGTCAGGATTCTGGGCACCTCTCCTTCCCTTGTCCCCCCGCAGGTCAGCAGGAGGTACAGCATCCTTCGATAGGAGCCTCCACACACAGCACTATCCCTTAGCCTTTCTTCCACACCTTCACGAGTAGCCCTTTCATTAAAGACTCCTACACTTTCTCAACAGGTGTGGCTATTTCTTTCCAGGGCCCTCGTTGATATGGAATTGAAAAACCTATATTGTCATGGAATTTATGACCCTCAGGAAGCAGAAATTATATCTATAAAATAATGAGAAAGCAATGCACCTCTTCTGTACTAAAATACTATGTACTGGTGTAGCAGAGAAAGTGTGAACAAAATAGTCAAGTGAGGGGTTGGGCATTTAGCTCAGTGGTAGTAAACTTGCCTAGCAAGTGCAAGGCCCTGAGTTCAATCCTCAGCACCAGAAAGAAAGAAACAAACAAACAACAACAACAACAATAAGTGAGCTTTAGAGAGGACTTCCTGTTCTCAAAACAGCATGAATTTCAAAAGAGCAAGAGAAAAAAGACAAAACAGAGGAATTCCAAGCTAGGAGAAAAATCATTGTCAGAGAAAAAGAGTTCATTTTTTGTAGAGAATTACATTAATTTAGCCAGATTTAGTCATTCCACATTGTGGCCATAAATATTTACAATTATTATTTGTCCATTAAAAATAAAGAGATACAAAAAGATGGAAAATCACAGATTACAAACAAGAGTGACTCCATATCCTGTGTTTCCAGGACAACACTAATTTATACTTATTGCAATAATGTAATTTATTAACAGTGTTAATTTTATGGTCATGTCTTTCATGTATTATACAACAGAAAGTTATTTTGATTTCCTAAGCAAGAACTAAAGCCAAAGAGGTTTAATAGTAAGAGGCATTTATCTGCGGAAAAGAAAGGGAAGTTCAAAGAATAATGGAGTCTGAAATGAGAAGCATTTGACTAATCTGATGATGCGATGACTAAAAGGGGAAATGTTAAGAAAATTATTCTCATAACAAAATCCTGTGTTCATTAAAAATGGAATCAGTGGTTCCTTGTAACCTCAGCTTCACTAAGTTCTATCCAAAGAAACACAGTCTTACAATCTAAAAAAGTTAGAAGGACTTGAACCTTTACTTGTTAAATTAGTTTTATCCCTTTCAAGCAGTGTCCTCCCCTCTACATGGGATTCCTATCCTTACTTGGCATACTCCTTTCTCAGAGACTGAGTACTAGAATCTTGTCTCTCCTTGGCCACCTGTTCGCCTCAAACCCAGAGTGTGTTTGACTCGCGTTTGCTCTTAAAATGAAAAAGGCATTTAGCGTGATTTATTGATGTTGCCACATCAGAATTATGTGGTGTCTTCAGATGATATTTCTATAAATGTCCTAAAACTGTTATTGAAGTGACACACACAAATAAAATAATCAATTTAATGGGAAAAAACAAATTTTCGTTACATTTTCTCTCTTCGTCACCGAATGTGATCTTGCAGAGAAGAGCTCTTCTTGTTTTTGTTTTTAATTCTTACACAGCTACTCTGTGTCATTAAGGACTGTGCTGTGCCCCTGCCTTATTCTGTGAACGCCATATGAGATCTACTGAATATTCTGTGTGAAATGTAAGGACACAATTTCTGCGCTCTTCTTTCTCTTGTCTCATGAATATTTGATGGACAAATTATCTTGAATTTTGTATTAACTAACTGGTAAATTTAATCGTGTCTTTGACTTCTTTAATTCCAGTGTCTCTGACTCCTTACTACGTAAAATAAGAATGCTAAGACTTAATCCTTCTTGTCCATGTTCCCCTCTGTTTTCCTTCTTATAGAAGTTATACTTTGACTTTCAAATGTCAGTTTTATTTGTATTTATACTACATTTTAAATCATGGTGGACTTCCATCATTCTTGGTTGTAGGTTGATAATAAAACTAAAAAATTAATAAATCAGAATGAACTTGATTCCTGTTCATTGTAAAGCTTCATAGTTTGTGAACATTATGTTTATTTTCTATGTGTTGAATATCACAATTCTTGGCTTGTTGAGGGAGAATATGCCCAGTGTCAGTGACCAATTTCCTACTCTTGCATTCCTCCAACTGATTAAAATAAAGCCATCGATTTATTTTATTTTGAATGATGACTTCATGCCAGACATAGTATCTTTGATTGTGATATATTATTTTACTCACGGAGAAATTACTTTAGCATATCGTCAGGATTATACTCTCAGTGTACCATATCTCACATGGAAACCCATATTTTCCACACAACTACTCATCTCTAACTTGTATAAGTTGTCACCAAAACTCCAAAAAAATACAGAATTGAGAACAGGCAATCACATCATACTTCTCTCGGCAAACTCTTTACATTGTGCTCCTTTGTTAATTCGTACACATGCAGTTATGCTGCTGAGGTGAATATTCGAACTTACTGCTCAATGACAACAAAAATACAGCCTTAAAAATTCACACCATGGCCCCCACTTCTAGTTATCATGGAGCGACTTATGTAGCCAACCAGTTCCCTTCAAGAACATCCATTAAACCGTAGAAATTTTAGGATGACAGCTGGGCAAAGTCACTGGCTGTCAACCAAAGCAGTCGGAACTTGGGCATCCAGGGGATTCTCGTTGACTTCCCCACAGAGACGATGCGAGCCAGAGAACAATGGAGGGTAGCTTCAGCATGCAGAAAGAAATTAACAGGTAAGCCACAATTTTACACGTAAGTAAAGAAGACAAAATTAGGACATTTTCAAATAAAAACTGACAATTTTAAACCAGCAAACAAATGAAAAAGTCTTATTTTAAGACAATTGGAAAAGTCTTGTATCAAAGATACATTTTCTTTCTTAAAATTTATTTCTTAATGAGCTACTGTCCACGTTTGTTCTCCTGATTCTCCTCCTACCACTTGCTGTTGTTCTGTATCCTCTGCCCTTCCCACTTCTTAAATGTTGTAATTCTCCCAAGATTTCACAAGACTCCATTCTTGGGTCACTACTTTTTAACTCTTTTCAGCCAAACACCCAAAGTCTGAGCTAAGTTTTTATGATTCCCACATATATGTTTGGAACTCAAACATCTCTGCACTGTGAGCTAATCTTCAAGCAATCAAAATTTGTTTCCAGAGGAAAATCCTAAAATACCTCCTGCAGGCCTCACATGCTGGTGAAGTGAAATGATACCAAAACTTAAAACCAGAAACTTGGAGCTCTGCTAGTCATTAACTGTCACAAACTTATCTCAACAGTGATATGAAATTGTTTAATGGACGTTGTGATTATCGATATTTTCAATTTAACAAAGGAATACACCATGTATTTATACATCGACAAACCTTTAAAAAGTTCCCTAATATGTACAAATTGCCAGCCTAACTGCCAGTGCTAGAACCTGCTGGTAACCTAATTGATAATATTTGTGTATTAGGGCTCTACAAACAGACTGACATCTAGGGTAGAACACAGGCTCTTATGTGTCTTAAAAGTCTACTAAAGAAATTGTAGTAGACTTTTGACTTTAAATTCACTTGATTAAAGAAGCATTTGCAAACCTGTGGACCAAAGACTACTGAAACTCATTGGAAAGTGCTATAAAAGACTATTATCTGGGGACTAAAAGAATACACATTTTGCAAAAATACCGCAAGTATTTTTTAATATTATACTGAATTTATAGGCTGCCTTTGGCCCTGCCCTCAACAATCAGAAACCAAAATATACTATCCTGCTTATTGTTTTTTTAATCAGAAGGGACTATGTACTTGAAAAGTTTAGACGTTTCTATCTACAACAGGTCAAATATTCTAGAAATGTACTTGCTTTTATTAAGGACTTCTAATTTGTGCACTCCATAGTTACACCTTTTTGTTGCCAATATGAACTGACCAAGAAATGATTATACAGTACTTTTAAAGAGAAATGAAATAAGCAATCTACATACTCTTACTTTGAAGTGAACTTACAAGAAAATCATGGAAACAAACATTGAAAATAAATTAGTGAAGTTTTGGAGAATGTTTTAATGTTTTGGACTTTTTTTCCAATTCGACTCATCTGAATTCACAATCTAATGAGGTAAATGTTTAGTTTTGAATCAATTTGCAGAGACTGATACGGAGTTGTTAGCATTTGCGTAGACACAAATTACTGTTTATATTTATACATTAAGTCAGAGGTATGCAAAATTTAAATGAATGTTAAACTCTTACAAGTAATTTATTATCTAGAAATAAAGAGATTGATTAAATTCTGCATTCCTAAATTTCATTTAATTTCAGTCTCAAATGTTTACACTTTCAGTTTTTTTTAAAGCAAGGGCTCTACCAACCCCAGAACTTTTTAATTTTTTATTTTGAGATAGAGTCGTGTTAAATTAGCCAGGCTGGCCTCAAACTTGCAATTGCACTTTTTCAATGAATACTATTCTTTACTACTGAGCATTCTAATTTGGGCATACATAAGATCTAATAGATTGAAAAGTCTTCAGTGATCTGGAGTATAATGAGTACTGTTTTTTGGTTTTTTGTTTTTTTTGTGGTGCTGGGGATCAAACTCAGAGCCTTGCGCTTGCTAGGCAAACACTCTACCACTTGAGCTAAATCCTCAGCCCCTATAATGAGTGATGTCTTATACGTAGTATCACCAATTGGAAGGGCATTTGGGTACAGTGAATCTCCACAGAAAGCTCGTTATTATAAAACTATGAAAGGGATCTGGAAGACAATTCTACATTGCTTTGCTTTTCTCCTTAAATAGTTAATAATTAGTATAAGCTCCCTGAAGGCAGACTGTAGGATGATTTGAGGAGCAAGTAGTCTATTTGGGATACAATCGCAACAAGCACAGGGAGAAAGTGGCAGGGATGATGCTGGGAGTGGAGTGCTTATCTTTCTCCTCCCCAGGGAGCTCAAAGGGATAAGAAAACTGCCTAGAGATTCTGATACACATTTAAATTGACCTGAGATTTCTGGTCACCCTGATTGTTTTACGCTCATTTTTAACACATATGCACTCTAAGGGAGGATTTTAAGAAAATATGAGTGGTATTTATATAAGTTTATCTAAGTCAAAATCAACACAATAATTTCTGTCATACTTGATCTGTTCCCATTAATTATCGAGTCATCTTCATAAAAATGCAATCACTGTTCTGAAACGCAACTCTAAGACTTACTTTCCTACCTGCTCTTGACCAGATCTCTAAATTTACATATAGGCAAGTGTCAGTTTAAACATCCAGACCCTTTATAAGTAACAGATGTTAAGGACCTTCACTGAAACAGGTACTATTTCAGAATCAAGTTCATATTAGTGTCCTCCAGTTGCTGGTTCCTGGACCAGACATTTGTATCTTTTGGAATTCAGATTTTCACCTACCATGGTCACAGCTGTCTAGCTAACTTTGATGTCTTACTTATCAAGGGCTTTTGCCCTCCTACTTCTCCGTGACCTTGAGAATTACACACACCTCATGTCTTTTTTTACCTGTCTAGGGTTGTCCTCTGAAAACAATCTCTGTACATCACCTAGTTATGACTTACATATCATCATTGTTACATTGGCATCCATGAGAATTCTTGTCCATTAATTACATCATCATTGTACATCCAATCTTAAGAATAGATTTAATAATCAATTGTTAATGTAATCACTGAATACCTACTACATGGCAGAGTGTTCTAGGAGGTGGAACACCAATGAATGAAACCGACCAATTCCTAGCTCTCAAAGAATTTAAATTATCATGGGGTGATTTCCCAAATATTCTAAAAATGTGTTTACAATATTCACTCAGCCTGAACTATGACTTTGGTTAAAAGTGTATCCTCTGAACAAAGGAAACAACTGACCATAACTAAACACAAAAATGAAATGCACAGCCTTTAATAATGGAAAAGCAACTAAAATAATCTGCCATACTTGAAATGCATTTTGCCACTTAGTCTCACAAGTACTCTTTCATTTTTAGGTTATTGCAAAAGAACCTTTGCTAGAAATCATTTTGACAGAAAAGAAGATAAAAGTATTTGGCCTGCCTGTGGTTGATACTCTTTTACTTGAAAGCCAGTATCAAATTCTTCAAATTGTATTTGCCCTGACTTTTTTAAAAAGTCTTAAAATGGAGAGATTTGTTTATTTTTATCTCTTTGCTCATTGAACACATATACTTTGAAACTAAACCGTGTGCTGGAATACAAGGGGATTATCGTCAAGAGCTGATTTTCCAAAGAAAGAGACAGGAACTGAGTAAGCAAGCAAATAATGTCTGACAATGTATATGCGGGAAACAACCTGTGTACACTAATGCAGAACAAAAAGGTTGAGGTAGCGAGAAACTACTCACACAACATGAACACAGAAAGCCTTCCTGAAAGACTGAGACTGTATTTGATACAGAAAATTCAAGCCTAAATACACTGTATGTGAAATAGTCTTATATGCACTACTGATTCTAATACATCTGCCCTTTATTTCACAGTCTCCCACAAAATTCACCTTTGTTCTGAAAATGTGACTAAAATTCTGAAAGTTAAAAGCAAGAGAAAGTTTGCATGTGAAGCAAGGACTAAGAATATAATCGCTCTTTCAACATTAATTATACTGTATATTTCGAGAAGCTATAATCAAGAATTGAAAGTTGCTTTTTGTCTTAGGTTCAAAATCATGAAGCACCAATTTTACACAATGAATGTATCTTTGCAAGAAATTCTGAAACAAAACAATGACTTGGTTACACTTGTCTACGGGAAAATGAGTCCAAACCAAGGATGTTGTCTATTTGCTCTTTTTCTGGATTTATTTTGTTGATGCTTTTTTTGCAGGGCATGGGAGGTTAAGAGGGCAAATAGGAGATGGTACAATAATAGACACATTCAGCATAAATACATGTTAAAGGCACCTTTAAGAAGTCACCTACAACTAGTTTCACACGATAAACTTTAAGGTATGAGAACAAAAAAATAATTGTTGGCTAAGACGGTTTTTGAAGAACTCATTTTTTATCCAACAAATTATCAATACCTGTTTTACCTAAGTCTTATCAATACATATAAACACAACTGTTATACTTCTTAGTAATATTACATTTCTAAAGTAATCTTATTCATCTTTTTTAAATCTAATGTACATAATACCTTGAACACCTACTATGGGATCATTATAGATTATAAATTAGTATTCAATTATTTTTCCCAGAACCCACCATGTTTATACATCATCTCCATTTATCAGTCAGTTCTACATTTTAAGGAATATGAACATATTTTATTTTTGATTTAAGTAGAACACAAAAAATATATTTCAACACTCCCAAATACTTTGGGGAATTATTAATATTTTATTGGCAGATAAACCTGGCAGTTTATTCTAGTTTACACAATTGCTCCCCGACTTAGTTTGGGGTTATGGCTCAGTAAATTCATCATAAGTTGAAAGTATTTTAAGTCAAAGAATGCATATGATACACCTAACCTACTGGATACTATGGCTCAGTCTGGACTGCCATAAGCATGTTTAGAGCACTCACATCAACCCATAGTTGGGCAGAATCGTCATCTGATACTGACTTATTTATAATAAAGTGCTGAACATTTCATGTAATTTATTGAATATTGTGCTTATAGTGAAAAAGTGCACGGTATGCTTTTGCACTAATAGAAAGTTGAAAAATTGTAAGTCAAACTGTCACAAGTTGGGTACCATCTGTATAATATTGCATATTCTATCTTCATAACATTATTATATTTTGGTAATACTTAGTAGCAGCTGTAATTGTACTGTTCCATATGTAATTTCAGTACATCATATAAACTCACCATTTCCCATGTTATTATTACTTTCTAAAAGATTAAAATAGAGAAATTGCAAACGCTAATATATAAACAGTCATCTACCCCACCAAAAAAAACAAAGATCACTATTCCAGCATTTTAGATTTTTAGATTAAGATACATTTTAGATTAAGATACATAAGTTTTCAGGTGGTCATAGTTACTTTCCACTCCTTTGTCTCCTCATTTTTGGAATAATCAGCATTATATGTGTGGTATGTACCTAGCCTAGTCATGTATTCACATTTTGAGTGACAGAGACGGGGCAGGTACCATACACAAAAAGTATGTGGTAATGTCTTGTGAATGTTTTTAATTTATGTAAATAGAATCCTGCTGTACATAACATTCAAGAAGTTGTCATTTTTACTCCTGCATATTTTATACCATTATTAATGCCATTAAAGGTAGGCCTAGTTCATTTAAATGCTGTATAACAATCCTTTGTGTGAAAGCACAATACTTCACATGTCCATTCCATCTCGAGTTGGCATCGAGATTACTACTATAAACAATGCTGAAACAAACAACTTTTGTACTTCTCCTTCTGCCTATGGGGCCAGTGCTAACCAAGGTAAATTTCTAGTATGACTGAGTAAGTGAATTTTTCATTTTGTTTAGTAGAAAAACTAAAAGTGACTGCATGTGACTGTGGCCAGTGTAGTTGACAATACAGCTCTAGGACGTATCCACCAATAAAATTCACCGGGGATCATCAAATTGCCATCCACCATGGTCACACCAAGGTGTGTGGCTATCAGCAAAGCTACCAGTGCCTCATATATGGACCTTGCCAGCCTTTTTATCAATTTTAAAAGCTCAAAATTGTATTTCATTTTTGCTTTAATTTGCTTTACTTCTATAAGCAGTGAGGATGAAATAATTTTTATTAACTATTTGGGTCTCTGCTTTTGCAAATCATCTACACATCTATATGCTTTGTTAGCCAGGCAATGTCATTTTCCTTGTTCATTTGTAAAATTCTTTGTATACTCTTGATCTTTCCCATCCCTACCCTAATAGGTCTCTCAAATAAAATCTCCTGAATTTAAGAATTTTGCCAAACTCTGTTTAACTACCTTTTTTTAAATACAGCAGAGGGTTGTATGTGGAATTATCCTGACGATACACATTTCCCACTCTCGAATGTCCAGCAGCAGGCCTGGCACTTTGCAGTCACATGCAGAACACACAGTGTTGGCGTTTTTCCAAACCTCAGGCTCTCAAGGGGACCTGAGAAAGTAGAAAAGTTTCCATATTCACATTTCCGTGACCACTTGCCTGTGGTCTTTAGCTCTGCTTTCAGATAAGGATGTTTATAGTAGATTTCTCAAAAATGCTAGGTCAATTTGGTGATTCAGCACATTATTAAGCAAAAAGTTATATTCATAAATAAGAAATATATCAATAGAAGCACTCATACTGATCTATTAGTAATGTATCTCACTGAATCCAATCTATTCAATATCCCGATCTTGTGGGGCAATTTCTTGTAATCATCAGAATAAAACATGCAACCCTCCTCACCCTCACAGGCATATTACAAGCCAAGACGCATGAGCAAAACGTGCTCTAGAAAGCCAGTCACACAGACATTATTGTCAAGGCAATAATCTCACCAGCCATGTGTTGCATTTTGGGAATTTCAAATACTCACAAATGCCTTTCCTCTTGCTTTATTTTTGGGCAGGAATCAACCATGGGAGTTCCAACTTGTAGGTCTTGATGAACACTTGTATTTGGAGTTATTAGTGAAAGTGAAAAGTAGTGACCGAGAAGAAGTAGGAGTTAGATGAATCTAGTGGGGCGTGGTGCTGCACGCCTGTAATTCTAGCACCTGGAAATCTGAGGCAGGCGGATCACTACACATTCAGGACCAGCATGAGCTACCTAGTGGCTTCAAAGCCAGCGTGGATTATGTGTCAAGACTCTGTCTTTAAAAAACCAAAACAAAAGAAAACAGAAAAGATCTATTCAGTGGGAGAAGAGTTCAATTTTTCAAACAAATCCTAGAAACAGAAAGCAGAATTAAATGAATTTCTCAAAATAAATAAATAACTTCTCTCCATTGGTAGCTGCAGACACTGTCAGACCTTATGGGGCTGATACTGGTACAGCCAAGACTACAGAACTGAATATTGCAGGACATAATTTGAAAAAAAAAAAAAAACTATTCAGAACCTTTTCTATTAAGAAGATCCAGAATTTTCTGTATTTTATGGGACATAAGAATCTAGAAACTGGGGTCTAGGAAGCAAAAGAGAAGAGAGAAGGCGAAAGTTCTGCTTTAGAAAGTCAGCAAGATGTTAAACTTTGTGTGACGATGATTTCAGCCTCTTGATATAAGAATACAAATTTTCCAAGTAGCAAATTGGACTACCAAATGTTCTTTCAGATTAAGGGGAAAATAAATTCTCCAAAATGCCTAGTATTGGAGCACTTTTTTTAATTCAGTCTCTTTGTTAGGTGTGCAAATTTGACTTGTTTAGTGGGGCTAACAACATAGCTTCCCCCACCCATCCCTGCCCCTACCACAGTTACTGTTGGCTTCCCTCACTGCTTTCTCCACTAATGTCACTGTTTTTAAGTGTATATATTTCTACTATGCTTCCTTTTCAAAAATTATCAAAGAACCTGCCATTTTGGTCTTGTTCTGGGATTTTAGAATCTGAGTAATGTGAAACAAACCCACTCGCCCTCTCCCCTCAGCCCCTGTTGTCTATTTAGAGATCAGAATCCAAAGTGATATAAAAGGAAGGAGGGATACCGTGCTGCTGTTGATAAGAACCTGCTGATAATAAATCAATCTATGATTTCCTTATCCCTTCAAGTTGTTCTGTACTCTTGATTCTAAAAGACACTTGCATAAAATATTTAAGTATTTCTTTGCAATCACCTAAGGATCAACTATAAACAGCAAAGCCCCCCAGGATCTAACGATCCCCATCACTGCATTGTTGCATTTAATGCTTCTGAAGTCTGCTTTTTCCCCAATTCCCCTTATCTCAAACAAGTGCTATTAACAGTTTCCTTAGTGTCTTTTGGGGATTCTTCTGTTAGTATTTTAAACATATGGACTCATCATATTATACATAATATCTGTTTTTTTTTCTTTAATTTTTCTCTGGCAGTTTTTCATTGCAGGACACACATGATGCTTTATCCAATTTTTAGCGATTGCATAGTTCTGCATTCCTAATGGTCACATGGAGTCAAGACAGCATCCAGGAATGTGAAAAGAAAGAGGAAACATTCGCAGGCACCAGTCAACCTAAGCGCACACACACTGGTGATCGATGCTGCCCACCGCAGTTGGCCGGGAATGCAGTGTTTCAAGTGGATCCCCTGTGCTTCCAGAAGCCTACAAGACGCCCATTATGACTTAAATGGACGAAATGCTAAAATGGATACTGCCTTCCTTTTTCTCAAGGAAGGTCCCATGTTTTGTTCACCAAGAATTTGACATTTTGCTTAAGGCTAAGAAAATATTTAGGTAAGCATTAAAGGTAAACAAAGAACTAGCAAAACACCGATAAAAAGACCACACAAATGAGCCAGAGCCCTTAAAGCCAAAGTCAGGAAAATACAGAATAGGCCTATCAGAAATTTTACATGCATGTGCACACGCACACATACACACACACACACACACACACACGCACACATAACAAGATGAGAAGCTTGTAGCGTATGACTCTTTACAGCCAAAATATGCTGGATTGTAGAAGAAATCGAGGAAAAATTACTAGGTGGGAAAATATTTGACCAGATGATGCCTTCTCTGTGGCTGCCTCTAAGGCAGAACCGGCAAATCAACAAGTCAGCCTTTAATGCTGTCTAAAAGTGCAAAGCGGAGTTGGTACAATTGAGTAGACACCATCCGTCCATAAGGCCCACGCTCAGCCAATTTCCAACAGTCAACATTTCCCATCTTATTTTGTCTATAATATTTAGCTCCTTGCTTTAATTACACTTGATATTTGTAAAGAGAAAGCTGGCATTGTAATAACTGGATAGCTCTTTATCTATGTTGGCAGAAACGGAAATTTCTCTTATATTTGAAGAGCAACACAAAAGCAAACTTCTTCATTTCCCCAACTCCATGCCAACACTATTCTCTAGGCACCCTTCTTCTTCCCTACTTTTTATTTTTCTTACGCCTTTTGGGCAATACAGAAAAAAATTAATGAAAGCCTTTTAAAATCAGAGATCCAGAAGAAATCTGGGGGTCCTAATGTAGCCAAAAAAATAATTCACCTAGTCATGATTTTTCTTCTAAAAAAATAACCCCCACACAGTGATATAAAGTTTAAGGAAACATAGCACAGCATGTCCACTTTAAAGGAAAAATGAACCTCATAATAGAAATTTTTCTGTGTTGAATTTTTAATATCTGTTAGGCATCGTAACTATTGAAGATAGCGTTTTATTTACCATTAATAGCGCTCGAGAATAAAAAGTATTCGCAAACTTTTGACATTAAGTATTAAACACTGCATTATTAAATTAGGAAAGGCGTGTTTTTTAGTAGGTATTAGTGGCATTATAAGTTCACTGACTGGGCAAAATTCAAAAGCAAATCTGTAAACTTTTGTTTAACAGCAGAATTCTTACATCCTTATTCTCTTAAGTTATGTTCAATACTTTTTAAACTCAGAGAAATTTCTTAAAATGCTCAAATTCACTTTGCAAGCAAAATAGATAATTCTGTAAGCACACAGTCACCAAAATTTCCATTTACATGCTCAAAATACCTGTTTTGAAAGGACAATTACTTGTTTTCAGTCACAACTTAGGTGTAAATCTTTAAAATTTTAGCTGACAGGTTCTACTATGTAATAAAACATGTCAAATTCCAACTGACAAGTGGATTTCATTTTCAGAGTTTTTCCTCACACCTTTTTCCATTATAATACAAGTATACTTAGCCATATGATTTTCTGCAAAACTTAACGAAAAATGTAAAACATAGTGCCTGTCTCCACATCTTAACGCTTGCACGGAGAGCTGGGGGGAGGGGAGGACACTCGCTAAATTCAGAAAACGTACTGTCTCTAAATGTAGAGGCTGCCGGCGCGCATCTGTTCTCTTTTGGTACTTAACTTGTACGTCTGCTTTCTACACCTAGAAGGAGGACAGTTTTTCCGTCTTTTATTGCATCTCTGAAATTCTTCAATTACTTGATTTGTGGAATTAGTTATCATCCAACCTCATTTATCTAAGAAGCTGATCAGAACATAGATGTCAGCCAATGAGCAGAAAAACTACTGTGTTCACAGTTTAGCTTTTAATAGAGATGGGGAGCAATGTAAAAAGAACAAGCAACCCACTAAGTGTGCACACATACCATTCATTTAATCAAACAGGAAGTCGAGGATAATGTATTATGTTAATTTATTTTAAGCAGCAATTAATACTGGAAATATACCCATAAAGAGCAAAGAGCTTTTATTGTGGATGTTGACTCTAGGTTGGTGAGTAGTGACATTAAAATACAGTTGGCTGAACTCTGTGTGTGTGTGTGTGTGTGTGTGTGTAAAATTACCTTGTTCTTTCACCACAGTCATTAACATGGGTATTAAGCAGTGAGACTGGCACTCATAGTGGGCTACAGCAGGACTTCTTAATTTTGAGCTATATCTTTAAATGAGAAAGAAGAGACATAAAATTAAATCTGCATACAAACTTTTAATTATTTAACTTTTTAACCTAACAATAGATATTTACAATCTTAATTTTTCATGAAATTGCCTCAACATTAAATAGAGAATGATATTTAATTATTATCAAATATTGTATAACAAAAGAAAGCCTCCGTTGTTATTAAAAGTGGACCGCTAGTGCCCCCTTCTGATAAAAAAAAGGAAGAAAAATTATTCTCAGGATTTGAAAAGACACTCTACACTAATCCCCTAAACAGCTGTTTCAAGTCAGATTTATGCCAATTCTTTTCTGATTTAATAACAAACCCCTCATTTTTCTCCTAAAATGTTAGATATTCTGATATTTCACTGCTGCGAGTTACCTTATTACAAAGTCATGGAATCGTGTTAATTCTTAACATAATCAAATACTTTTACTCAAATGGAATTTTTAAATAAATTCGAGAAATCATCTTCTTAAACACAAAGTTTGTGTCATCATTGGCTATATATTCGATCGTGTGAAGGCTGATAAATTTGAATCTATATCTGGCCTGGCCACGTTAGATGTCATGTTTCCTCACTTGTCGCCAAATTCAAGCTGATACTCACAGACACTCATTCATTACACTCCTTTCTGACATAACATAAAGGGCAAAAGGCAACATGATGGATTAAAAAGATATTATGGGACAATATTAATTACAGTATCAGCACCTTTTTCTAGCTCAGGCTGCATATAAATGTCTATGTTCATTTTTACATTCAGAATATACTTTGAAGGAGAATAGATTTATTGCATAGTAAGTGGGAAATTTGGTCAGATATTTAATGTCAGGATGGCACCAAGTATGAGCCTACTAAAAAAAATGGAATTTCTGTTTTTATCCCAATTTGGTTTTCTTTGAAATATACGAATGTAAAACTGAGAAAGATTATACAAATCACAATATGACAAGATACAATAAAACTAAAACATGAAATCAAAGCTCTAATCATATCTCCTTATTTTTCCCCCAGAGAATTTTAGAGAAGTATAATAAAATGATAATTTTCAGAAGCAAAATATTAAAATATATGTTGCCTAAATTATAATTGTTTCTCCTAGTATTGGGCATTTTACACTAAGCTTATGAAATCTTCCATTAGCAAAATTACTCACAAATCAACAATGTTTAATATGTTTATCTCAAAATAAAAATATTCAATATGTAAAACACATTTTGTCCAAATCTAAATTTACAATTAAAATCACCTTCAAACAAATTAGCTTCAAACAGGAATGAGATGCTGAAGCCTCTAATAAGATTCTTAAATATCCCCATTATTTGGTTAGGTTCAGTTTATATTTTACTCCCTAATACCTGTATTCCACATAATCCTTACCCGTGTCTCATCTCATAGTAATTTTGTTTTCAGAAAGATATAATGATGGTGTATTTTTTCTGTCTTTCCTCCTGCCCACTTCAGGGTTCCTTTTTGTCCCACTGACGCAGCTTAACTTTCACAGATCGAAAATGACAACCAGTTCAATTTGGTGATAGGGGCCAAATGCATCAGAAATAACGGGACTTAATGAGCTGTTTGTGCTGCGTATATCCCAACCCGGGAGAGGACGCTCCATGAAAGGGCCGGGGCTCGGGAAGCAGCACCAGCGAGGTCATATCTGCAGCCGTGTTTTACCTATCAAATCTGAGACTCCCCTGTGCTCACCCGTGGACCAGGACGAATGGCAGGGCAAGGCCTGCTTGCTTTGCCATCATTCTCCTTTCCTGGGAAGCTCTGACAAACTCAGTTATAGCTGCTAACCCTCTGCAGTAGGATCCAGATGTTTCTCTTCTACTTTTTCCTTCAGATTTTCAAAAATGTATGAAGAAATCTCTCAATACACAGAATAACAAATCAGACAAGAAAGCAATGTAAATTATAATACTATTTTTTACAAGCAATAGTGAGTGTATCATATTCCAAGAAAATGAGGATGTATTCAATTTCTAGCGGTAACTCTTTGGCTGCTTTTAATTGTAGTCCTTGTTTAGTGTCACTACCCACCATCACGTATGAGGCACCTCTGAATACGTTCTCCTGACACTCAGAGGCCAATTCTCTCTGAATGCAAACCACACACAGTGCAGGCTGAAAGTGTGGACACTACAGACCCACAGCCGTTGCTAGGTTCAGTGGCCTTAATAAGTATCTACCTCTAACGGGAGGCAGGTATTAAGGCTTTAAGGCATGTCATATGTTTTATTCAAAAATCACTGAATTGCTTTTTTGCAATTCAGAAGGAAGGTGATCCCTAATATTTTAATTGCATATGAAACAGCAATACACATAGTTAAAATATTTCTACTATAAACAAGATGATCTCTAAAAAGAGACAAAATGTAATCTGCATGGGAGGTGGAAAAGCATCTACATAAAGCATGAAAAATCAGACACAAAATCTAATTTTCAATCTTTTTATGCCACTAGTCCCAACATTTAAAATATTTGGGAAAATAACTGGGCTTTCCCATTTATAAGAATATGTAGCATATCTATACATCCCAGTCCTATGATGTAGTCTCTAAGCCACATTCTAAATTTGGTAGATCTGCATACTATTTATAAGAATCATAAAATATGCTCCAACAAAAAAATTTAAGAGAGAAAAAGGTGCTTCAAGGAGTTAGCAAATACAGCTGCTATGACTGTAAGAGATGAATTCTAACTATTAGATAGAGATTTTTTTCTACGGTAGACCGTGGGAGTTCATGATAACTATAGGTATGATCAAGGCTTATTTCAATGCTTTGAAATGTCAAATGAGTAATTTTATTCTCCTTTATTTTTAAACTATTTGCAGAGACAACACAAAATTATATAATGTTACATTTATTTTAACCTACACTTCTTCCTTCGTAAGGTTACTTGTCTAAACATTTCACTAACATTGTGCAATTTTAAACTGAGAAAAAGAACAAAGTTACAAGTGTGACAATTTATCAGGAATAGATTAAGTGACAGCTGTAAGTAGAATCAGAATTAGTAGATTATTTTAATAGTTCCAGGAAGAGTATAATTTACAGAAGTACATTTGAATGATGTTAGAAAGATATCAGGAGGAATTATTTGCCTCGTATGAGATGATTTTTTAAGTTAGACTTAATAATATTTTCTCCATGTGAATTTTTAAAGTATAGAGAGATTCGCCTCTTAATCAACAATAGAATTAATCAATTCCTTTTCTGACCTGAGGGAAAAGTATAATCTACTCAGGTCATGTAATCTTTGCAAATTTAGGATTTTTAACCTACCTTTTCATAGGTCTAGTGTCCCTACATTAAGAAAATGATACGTGCTTTCACCTTTTGATATATTAAATTGTCTGAATTTTATCTTTCTCACAATCTAACTTCTTTAGAAGAATTTATTTAGCAAAAGCTTCATTATATCACACTTACCAAAGCCCTGAGATATACAAGTCTTTCCATTCCCCCATATCTAGAAATATTTCCTTTTTTTGTTCAAAAGTACCTATGATACTGGTCCTCCAAGAAATCTTAACTCTTTAAGAGTCAAGAATCAAAATTCTCCGTAACTGTAATGTATTAAAAATCAAATCTTATTCTCCTACCAAATGTAAACAACCCACTTGACATTAATCTAAGTCCAAACTGTGTGAAGCTTTTTTCATTATCTCTATCATATTTTTGTATATGTTTCCACTTCAGTGTTATTTCTTTAGGTTAAAAAAGAAAAACATTTAGTAAAAGACACATTAGAAAAGAGGAACCATCCACTTCACTCCTAGACAGTGAAGTGTCTAGGTGTAGATTAGATGATGATTTAAATCATCACTACTTTTATAAGTATTTCTTTTAAAAAAGAACTTCAGTTTGGGAATTGGATCGTAGTTTAATGTAGCTTCCCCTTTCAATTTTGAAATTTTAAAATTTCTCCTTCCAAACTATCTTTCTTTGATAAGAATCATCTGATAACTACTCATTTGCTTGAGTTTTATAAATGTTACATCTTACAAGTCACAGTCTCAGCGCCCATTACAAGCAGAGCCATGACTATGTGGGGGGCTGTGAACAAAGGGGCTGTATGCCGTCCTCACCCTGCAGAAAATACATTTTCTCTCAAAGCAAATAACTTCAGAGAGAGCACAGCCTCCTTTACATTGTGGATATACAACACTCACTCACAAAGAGCTCTGCATTTAGCATATTTTCTATGACAACAGTAAAACTCTTTCTCTGTTAGCTGGTACATGACCCGCAGAAAGAAAAGCACATAAGTTAAAAATATGTAATTGAGTAACAGGTAAATATGTACGGGCCAAAACTGCAAACAAATATAAAGATTTGAGATGCCTTCTATCATTATTGATTTTAATTAAATGAAAAGAACACTTTTACTATAGTAATACACATATTTATAGTATGTTTAATTCAATCTTCATTTTGCTTTTTTTTTTCCCCCTAAAGAGAATGAAAAGGAGTTCTATAGTCTCAGGACATGAGTATTAGGAATCTGACATCAGCCAGCCACATTGTAACTCTGAACTGTCATAGGAGATTCCAAACTCAAAGCTGCTTACTCAATACATGACCATGTTAAAAAAAAAAAAAAAAACGAATAAAAGAAAAATGAAAGATCATTCCATAGACTAAGGCACAATCAGAGGGGGAAGTTAGTCATCATTGAAAATAGTTTTAAAAACTATAATTTTCGTGTGAATACTGAAGCTCTGGTCTCATAAATAGAAGCATTCTGTACACTAAAGTACTTATCAACAGTACTGTAATTAATATTTTACCACCATCATAGTTTCTTCTAAAAAGCCATAATTTTGTCCATGTCTAAGCAATGTCTTTCTAAATGGGTTCTGAGTAAACTCAGAAATGACATAACAAAATAACCAGGAAAAGCTCATCAGGGACATTTACTCTTGCACACTGAGGTTTTCACACACTGTGTGCCTCTGCGGTGTGTGAATGTGCGTGAATGTGCAGGGGCCTCCTTGGGAGTGGCCGCTGCGTCTGAAGCCTGGAGCTACGATGTCCCCTGTCCCCGTGTTAATGAGAACCCAGGAATTCCTCCAGGGGCACCAAGCCCAAGCGTGAGTTACACCATCCCAACCTGTCCTGGGGGGAGGGAGGTGCTGGAGATCGAACTCAGGGCCTTGAACTTGGTAGGCTAGTGTTCTACCACTTGAGCTAAATCCCCAGCCCCAGGAGGTCTTTCTTTGCAAGCCTTTTAAGCTTTTGCGGAACTAAGAAGGGAAACGTGTTTTCCCGCCCGACCTTCCCACTTGGATGGCGCAGACTGAGCATCCGGAGCTCTCTCTGGTCTCAGAGAACCTGGACGCACAGCCAGGCGCAAGCAGCCTCGGGAGCCTCTCACCCTCACGGCTGTAGTCTGGGCCAAACCGCCGCCGGCCCGTCCGCTCTGCCGCCCTCCGAACAAGAGCCCGCTCGCCTTAGAGTCTGTGCCGTGTGCAACACCGTCAGTCATGAAGACGATAACGGTTCTTCCTACGAAAACCTTGTAGGAGTGTGCGGCCCGCAACGTTTGCAAGACTCGAAAGCCAGAAGAGCAAAACGACATTTGATACTGAAATTGCTTTTTTTTTAATTGTACAAAAAATAATGACACTAGTGAAAATTACACATTCGGTATATTTCAATGTTATTAAGTTGAACCCACGTTAAAGTTTCATTTTGATAATTATGTGACTCTTAAACATGAGTCAGGTACAAGTGAACAACTTCATAACATTGACGGCAGGCGTACACTTTCAGAGAAAAGAGTTAGTTGCAATTAACTTGATAAAAATAAATTGTCTTCCTACGTGTGCCCCAAATCTTAACAGAAATGACTTCCATTTTTTTAGAAAATTCCTTATTTTGGTTAAAGGATTATTGAAATGCCAATTTATGTATAGATTAAAAATACCAATAACTTGGGTGTCTCAGATATCTACTCCTGTTCACTGTATGTAGAAGCGATATGCAAGCCAGGAAACTTTCGGGACTCCCAGGGATTGGGACCTCTCACTTGAAAGATTACACTTCACATGATTCTACCAAAAACCTTGGAAATGATCAATTAATCTCAGACAGACAGAAAAAATTACAAACAGCTTGGCCGCAGTGCGACTGGTACAGAGGACGTGAGTTACATATCAGAGATGATTACATTAAATAATGTGAGCCTGAAATTTTTTCATTCAGCATTCATGGAGAATTGTAATGTTCGAATATTTTATTTGCAAGTATTACTTGCTTTTCTTTTGAAGAGGTCTTAAGTGTAGCAAGGATGGCTTTGAAAATAAGCCTTGCCTGGATTTATTGAAAACGTAAGAATAGAAACCAGAATTTTCTTCTAACAGTGATATCTGAAAATAATAATTAGCAGCTGAAAGTCCATACTGTCTCAGTGGCCAACTCCCTGAACTCCAGTTCAATTGTGTCCTTAGTATCATATGCGAGGCCCTCTTTAGGCAGACCTAGTAGTAAGGGTATATATGGCACAAAGTCATGTTATTTTCTAGGTAGAAAGAAATCTCAACATATCAAAAATTTAGGAAAAAATAATGATTTTCTCCAAATCTTTAATAATCACTCAAAATTAAATAATGCTGTTACCTATAAGGATTTTACTGAATGTTTAATTTTTTCCCAAAAATACACCTACCAGACAATTCTCATTCTGCTTCTAAAGAAAGGACCGTACAGTATGTTCATTTCTGTCTGAAATATGACAGAGGTTAACAGCAGTGTATGAGAGTCTACTAGAGCAAGAAACGTAAAGGGTCCAAAATATCTCGACATGGAGGATCGAAACAGAGAAGGGACAACCGATCTATTCAATCGGAATTCCGGAACACCGACGACGGGGCTTAGTGACACTTCCTCCTCAAAACAAAGAGCAAAGCAGGCACTCTAAAAACAGGATGTCTAGAAAAACTCCTTAAAAATAAGAAATGTTCTTCCTAGTTTCCCGTTTTGATTCATATTTAGTAGAAAAAGTTATCAAAATAAATACATTCAAATTAAGTGAACTTCACTTCAAACTTCAGCAACCAAAAAATAACTCCCTGAGTTAAAATCCCCTTTCTTCTCTGGCTTCACTCTGCCTAGCAGTATTGTTTTGTTTTGTATTCATTTTTGGTTATGCTCTGTAAAAGTAATTAAACTAAGCAGATATGAAACAGAGAAAATATGCTGTCAGGTAAAGAATTCCCAAGAAATAAGTACTATGCATTAGAGTCATAGGTACTTAGTGCTTTCAGCTCAAAGGAAACGATGTTTAGGTAAAAAATACGAATTTTGTTTGACCCTCTAATTATATTTCCTTCAAAATACAGGAAGTTATACTTAATATATGCAGTTATAAATATATCCACTTACACATAAAAGATTTATGGTTACCCATTTTAAGTGCATCAAAGAATATATTTAAAATATTATTATGCATTTAGAATGACTAAAATCTGAAAAACACAAGATTCAGCAAGGAAATTAATTATTCCTTCTTTAAGTAAAGCATACGTGAGCTAAAATATAGTTCTAAAATTGTGTTAAAGCCAAGTACTTTTTGTTTTATGATGAGTGCTTTACATTATTAGAAGAGAAAAAGTATTTCCTTTGCAATAATAAATATGACTCTTGCTGCTTTAAATTAAACCATAAAGTGAAGAAATTCTTTATAAAATTTGAACACAACCTTTCCTATGACAGTCTTCAATAAAGGTCATGTGCAGTTATTCCCGAAATAATTATTCCTATTTAATTTGGGGAAATGTTTTTTTCCAGAAAGCTGTTTCCAAATATATTTATAATATTCCTACAAAGTCTTGTGGTTTTGAAATGTGGCATATTATTCTGCTTTGGATCTTTGATGTGTATTTTTCCTTCAATCCATGCTCCAACAATTCTGTCATACAGAGAGCTGAAAATTAAGTTATTCTCACCAGCAATACTCCCCCACAAAGAATCTATCAAACCAGAGATATAAACCTCGGAACAATTCCTGCCAGGTTTCTCATGCAAATGCTGGAGAAAAACTTACAAGAGCACTTTAAGATATTGAGAACCCTTCAATACAACCCAGTATAATAACTTTTACTTGCTAATTACTATGGGTCAGTTGCAAAGGAATAGACCTGTCAATCACTTTCAGATGTAGCAGAATTTGTCTGTCTACAAACAGGGATACTTTGTCGTTGCCATAGAGACTAATCCTCCACTTTCCTTCTGTTGACACAGCTAGTCACAGTCTAAACTACCTGATCACACTTTTAATAGGCAGCTGACTGGAGTACCATAAAATGCTCAAATCAAGTTTGTAACACTTGAAGCACACGCTGTTGCTTTTTTTGAAATATTATAATTTCAACTTCATCATATACTGAGCCCTATTTGTTCCTTCATCTAGGCAGAATAGCGAGAAATAATTAACTATTGCTTTGTTAAAGGCCAAATGAAACACTAAATTCCAAAGAAATAAATATCATAAAATACATCTTATAAGGGTTGCAATACTTTTTGCTCTGTCTTTACAGCTTAATAAATAGGATAAAACAGATTTCTTTGTTCTTATACATTGCCTTTCAAACAGACATCCACATCATATGACTGTCCATCTTAGAAATTAAGATAAAAAATTACACCTTCAAAATAATCATCAGAATATACTTAAGTTTGAAAATTTCAAAACTGATATTTCAGTGTTATTCAATATTTTCAAATTTATATAAGTCAAGATTATCATAACGTTTGCTTTTCAGCTAAATTGATCATATTCTTAAGTTCAGTTTTATTAATACCAAATATTTAATATTTTCCATAGATAAATGTTTTACTTTGAGAAATTATAAGTAGTTAATCCTTCGCTTAAATTACAAATGTCCGAATCTATAAAATCTCCTTTGGCAATTTTAACATGCTGCTTATGATATTTTTTTGATAAGCACTGATTTCTATGAATCTTGGTAAATTATAAAGTTCCACTTCAGATTCCCAAAGGTTGTTGAACTACAAGAGGCTGCTCTATCAACATATTAATGAAAAGTTGACAGTGACTCTTTCAATTAAGGAGGAAAATTGATGTGTATCATTAATTACGTCAATAAAAATCATAAATCATTGCTGGGTGATGCAATTAATTATTTTTGAATCATGTGAAGAAAAATGACAGAGCAGATAAATCCGTAGGCTCGTCAGAAGAGAGAATTGTGGGAGGAAAACTACGAACCAGAAAGGATACTATAAATTAAAAGCAATTCAGAAATAAATGGCCATCTTATTTTTTACTGTAGGCCACTATGAAAAATGAAATTGAGAGCCCTTAAAACATGAACAGTGTGCATCTTTGTTAGTCCAGTAATGCAATTTCAAGAGTTGATTATTTATCCATTTTATTAATTCACATCACACTGGCACAAAGTGAAATAAAAATTCTCAGTCCAGATGCAATTTTTTTTTAGAATAACAGTGAGAAATGCTTAAGCATGTGTTTCGTTTAGATGAATAAATACTTTTTCACCAGTTTTTGTTCTTAGGCTCTTTAATTCAAAACATATATATATATATATATATATATATATATATATATATATATTCTTAACATACACACAACTTGTTGAAAAGCCTTTCAATTTTAAAATGACTTTAATAAGTAGAAACCGCATTTCTAGTGTTCAGAGTTAATGGTTTCCACTGTTGTCAAATTGTCAAACACCTCTCTTCTATATGGTATCATACTGCTCATCTTACAGACCTGCATTTGTCTTTCTTGTGGTGTAAAAGACAATTCGCTGAGATGGAAATCACTCCTATAATATACCTGAGCAAGTGTTTTTTAAGTTTCACCAGTAATTCAGATATTTCCATTAAATGAAATTTAGAACTTAATAGTAAGTAGTAGAAGCTCCCGCTCTCTTCTGTCCTCTGAACAATTCATGAACCCATTTGTCACCTGTATCATTTGACTCACAAATATGTAGCCTCGGCTCCAAGCTCCAAGCTCTCCAGAGCTCGGTGCTCAACTTGCCACTGCTTCTAGGACAAAATGACTACTTCATCACAGCTTCAGAAAATAACTATTTGTTTGTCCAAGCCTCACTCACTGCTGTTTCATTAGCTATTACTAATACTCTTAATACTAATATCCTCTTCAGATAGAATTAAAACTTTGACTTATCAGAGATATTCCCTTTCTTTATCAATGACATCCTGCCAATGTAAGACTTGGTCACCATCCTCTCTTTCTCTTCACTTTCAGAATCTCCATCCTCTCTCAGTCCATTATTTTCTATAACTCTTCTATTTCAAGTGCTCCCTCCTAAACAGGTCCCCTGCTCCTAGATCCCCACCCTACTACTTGGCCTTCACACTTTTGCCCAATGTCTTTGTTTAAAGGAGAGTTCTAAACTCAGCTCACCACTCAAAGAGCTTTAAAGACTCATGTTGACAACTAAATCAGCTTCCCCCTGATACGTGTATAATAAGTAGGTAAAAGTAAAAGATAAATTATTAAATGATACCTCAATCTCAGTGCGATGCTCAAAGCTCCCCCACATCCCTTCATCTGGCCGCAGCTCATTCTCTGCAAGGATTTCCCTGCTCCTCTGCCTTCTTTAAATATTGTGCAGTAACACAAATCATATGATGGCAGGGTGTCTTGGTCCGCTGGGTGCTGCTGTAACAGAACATCACAGGCTGGGTAATTTATAAAGAAGGGAAAGTTCCAGGCTCACAGCTCTTCAGATTGAGGAGTCTACAAACAGGATGCAGCAGGACTGGTGTCTGATGAGGCCATTCTTTTCTCCAAGATGATACCTTGGGTACCGTGTTCTCCACAGGGAGAACCGACAGGGAGCCTGGAGGACAGACAGAGGGAACCCACTCCTGAAAGCCCCTTTGGTAACAGCACTAATCCATTAATGTGTACGGAGCCCACAGGACCCAAACGCCTCTCGTTCGCCCTCCTTTTCCTTTAGTGTAACATTGGCAATTAATTCCAACTCAAATTTTGGAGTGAAGAAACATTTAAACCTTAGCAAGGAATAACATCTGGAAGAAAGCATGTGGGTTTTGTTGTCTTTTAAATAGAGTTAATACTTCTGTACTCGAAAGGTTGTCTTTAACATTAAAGGAAATTTTTTTTGAAAAATATATTTCTTAACACAGTAGATTTAAATAGAAGTGTGCTCCTTTTCTCTTTTCCTTCCATTCTCCAGCTACATTAAACTCTTTATCTATGTGCCTTTTGCTTATAGCAATGGCAGACCATCTCTTCACCTCCAACATTGCAAAACCTTACCTACTCTTTAAAAATTAATTCGAATGGAATTTATGGTAAACCTCCCAGCACCTACCCACCAACGGTGGTTATTCCAATGGCACTTTATCTGTTCCACTTTGAGGAATTCATCTTACCTTCACTGTTATTGTCTCAGATTCATGGCAAGTTCATTCCTAGCTCAGTTTTAATGGGCTGCCTTTATCTCACATCTAGTATACATGCCACAAACAAGCACAAAATTACCAAATAAATAAATATTGTCTAAACATAACTTACTGCCAACAAGGAAAATGAGAATTACAGAAGTTAATTTGAAAGTCCCAGGCCCAGTGATTACCACGGAGAACCAACAGACTCCAGCCCTGTTTTCCTGCATGCCGGGACCTCTGAACCTACCTTATGTCAGTCTCGTTATGAACAGAAGATGAAATTTGCCATTTTCCTTCACTTCGATGTGTAGTCGTTCCTAATGCAGGCAAGATGGTCAGGTCTGCACTGTATATCAAACTGGAAAATTATTCTAATTGTCTGGGTAATTAAAGTTTATATCATTTATAAGTGTTTCATCAGGCAATGTAAGAGGGTGGAAGAATTATTTTTTTTAGCTCTGTAATTACCTTAGATATTGGCTAAGGGTATCATGAGGGACAGAATCAATAGACAGATAGATAGACAGACAGACAGACAGACAGAGATAGGGATACATAATTGTGCAAGAGGATTTATTAGATGGGTTTGTAGCATCGGAGGCAGGAGAATCCACAAAGGTTCTCTGCACACCGCAGAGCCCGAGGACACAGCAGCTACTCGGTCCATGAAGCCAGAAGTCTGGAAACACAGGGATGAAGGGTGCAGCCCCAGGTGAAGACTAAGGCCTAGAAGCTCCCCGAAGAGCCCCTGGTGCAAGTCCACGTTGAAAGGCTGCCAAAGCTGGAGTCTGATGTTCGTAGTGATGGCAGGAGCAAAAGAAGACACACCTGCTTAAACAGAATGAAGATTTTCAAACACAGGACAACTTCCGGCTTCTTTCCCTTTCACCCACCCGGCTGCAAATGAATTGAATGTTGACATCACAAACTGGGGCAGATATTATCCCCTCCATTTGCTGGCCTGCACGCCAGTCAGCTCTGGAACCGCCCACAGACACACCCAGAAGTGTGTTTTTCTGATCTTCTAGGCATCTCTTCATCCAATCAAGTGATGATTATTTACTTATGTCCATTCTTTTGTACTGTATAGCTACAAACACTAAATTTTATTTTTATGATGGTCTTTCATGATATGCATAAAATATAAAATATGCTAGCATTTTAAAGAAACAATAACAATCGCTTTGCTGAGTTGTACTGAATCTAAATAGGTACACTCACCTGTCCATTAGAAACACTAACATTATGGATTATAGAAAGTGCCACACATACAACTTTGTATTTTTTTTCTGTCATGCTCATAATATTTTCTGAAAATGACCTTGGCTTTTTCAAATGCCCAAATTTTGAGATTAGAAAGTTATCTCTGCTTAGAAGCAGCCTTAAAATTTTGCTGAGTCTCCCTCAGTAGATAGACTGTGCCGAATTTATCTTTATTAGAAATAGAAAAGAATGCTAGCAACCTACGGTTGCAAGAGTACCCTAATCCATTCAGATCACCCTAACAAAATACCTGGGATTGTGACTTAAACAACAGAAATTTGCTTTCTCATGATTCTCAAGACCAGAAGTCCACAGCCAGAGCGTACCAGGCTGGGCTCTGCTCGGGGCTGTGCTGCTGACTTAGGAAGGCATCCGCTCACCGTGCGTCCCCAGGACCTCCTGGCTCAGGGCTATCTCTTCCTGAAGCCACCGATGCCATCACAAGGGCTCAGCTCTCAGGACCACAGCTAATCCCTATCACCTTCCCACACACATGTCCCCAGATAACACAGTGAGGGGCAGGGCTGCAGCACACGGATTTCGGGAGAACACAGCTCAGTCCACAGCAGGGACTACATTATTTTATAATTGTGATGAATTTGAGTAATGACTGAAACCTGCACTCAAAATTGAAAACGTGAAGCTTTAAAAAGAAATTAAGGATGTCTCCTGTAGAGGAATTTATTATTTACCTCTGTCATTTATTTCTATCGCTTTTTCTTAACATTAACATGAAAAAAAAAA